>JAPMOB010242301.1:0-48609 GCA_029875015.1 Lepomis gibbosus
GTGGCTTAAAAATCGATACTTTCTTTGGAAAAAAAATATCGATTTATATCGCAGAATCGATAAAATTGCTCAGCCTTAGTAAATGCCTATATTGCTCATTTTGAAAGCCATCATAGTTTAGATGATGGATTGGCAATGGTTAATGGTTTTATTTGTGCCAATGAGATAAAAGATTATCAGAGGCAAAGGGCAATGTCATTCATTTTGCATCTTTCTTCCTTTTCAGTGGAGACAAAGAGGCCATCAAGAGGATAGCCTATGAGTTTGTTGAAGACAAAGCTAAGGAGGGAGTGATTTATGTTGAGGTCAGATACAGCCCGCATTTACTGGCTAACACTGCAGTGGATCCCATTCCATGGGACCAGCCAAAGTAAGTCTTTATTTGTTGACTTTGGTGAATGTGTTGTGCTTTCGGGGCGCAATGTATTAAGTTTGACTCATGTTTTGTTTTTCACTGTGTTTCTTCACTCAGAGGTGACGTAAGCCCAGATAAGGTGGTCCAACTGGTTAACGAGGGCCTCAGCGAGGGGGAGAGGGCCTTCAATATCAAAGCCAGGTCCATTCTATGCTGCATGCGCGACAAGCCAAGTAATGAACTGTTCATGCTCCTGTCTGCCCAAACAACCTTGTGAGATCAGGTTCCTTACTGTACTGCCTTGTGTCCTGTCTCAGAGATCTGCCTCAGTTATAAGAATAACTGAGGCAGATCTTTGTGGTGCTCCTGTTCTTAGATAATGAACAGGAGCACCACAGATACCCACAATGCAGTAAGAGCAGATACATATTATAAATTCATAGTACTGTCTTTTGCATGTTAATATGCTAACATTTGTTAATTAGCACTAAACACAAAGTACAGCTGATGGGAATGTCATTAGTTTTGCAGCACTGGACAAAAGGCGCTAGAAGAAATGTCAGGGATTCACTAAATTGATTAATATTCATCCTCTTAGGACCATGGATGTCTGTGCAAGAGTTTATGGCAATCCATCCAGCACTGTTTTCTTAAAATTGATCTTTTAGAGATACATGGATTCCACAGGATAGTACGTATTTGAGTTACTTAAGTACTTTTTAGAGTATGAGCTGTAATTGCGAAAGCAGAAGCTGTGTGCCAGTCTAAGTTGCACCAGTAAAAGTAACTGTGGTAACATGAGTAGTTGCTATATCAGCAGCAACAGTCATGTAAGTCAGTTGCATATCTGCGCTGCTCCCTTCATGCAGCTGTTTCCTGTGCAGGCCAAAAGCCTAGTGCAATTCATCAATTCAGTTTATCTGCCATTCTGTATTTCATGCCACATCTCTTGCAAAAAAAAACATGCTGTAATATTCCCGGGTCATTACAGACATCCTTATGTATGGAGGATATCTGATTTTGTCATTATAGAGGGGAATATGAAGTGCTATTTTAGGAAACATCAAATGCTCAACATCTGATTTTACATAGAACTAACAGTTTTCTCCCAATAAGTTAATATACAGCCTATTAACAATATATATTTCAGTGTTTAAAGCTGTAAATAAACATGTAAAAAGAAGGGGAAAAAAGAGCATGAATAAATCTTAAATTCGTCAGTCCGCATGTGTAGGCATAGCGTTTATGTATGCAGTGGCAGAAGAGGAACACTTGCTAAAGAGACGAAGCCCCGGCTTTACTGGTGTTGTGCCGAGTTGTCTGCACATTACGGGACTTTTGGATAATTTTTCACTGTTAGTGAACCGCACACAAGAATATTATATCGCTTTTAAACAGCCGCTACATTATGTTTTGGTTTGTTTTTGTAAAAGTAGATTGTTTTTTTACAGTAATAAAAATCAAGATGTGACAGACTAAATTATAGAAATAGTTGGACTTAAAGACTGAAAACATATTTACCATACTTGAGAGTGCTGTCAATATTCTCATGTATGGTGAAATGTTCCTTTATAAAGGACAGGTCCTGTGGCCTGTACTACGAAGCGGGGTAACTGGCTTATCCAGGTAACTTCAGGAGGACCTTCGTGACATTGGGTGTAACTTCCCGGTTAACCTGTACTATGAAAGGTGGATAGGTGTTAACCGAGGTCTGTAGCCATGGCAATTTACGCTGCATCTCTAAACTGCTCCGAGCAGGCTTTGTTCGTGGTTAACTCGAGGTTACCCTGCATGGGGACTACACACCACACCTGTACTCAGTGTTAATGATGAGAAGTAGGAAATTAATACACACCGCTTAATAAAATATGTTTTGATTTCATCCTGATTTGTTCCACTGCGGCTGCGATGAAGTTCTGAACACAACAGCATTACGTTCAGACAGCGATCCCCGCAGCCTCTGTGATTTTAGACAGGAAATCTTCATCTTAATTAAAGGGACAGTTTCTTAAAGAAATAGCCCATCTGTAGTCTATAATTGAATTCTCCTAAGTGTTTTCACATATTTAGATTGACTGTTTTACGTGTCCAAAAAATACGGAGCCGAGGTGGGGGTTAATAACCGAGAAAAAAAAATCCTAGGCTAAAGTGTGAAATTTACAAGAAGAAAAATCGGAAATTTCCTGAAATCAATGTCATAAAAAATCGAACATCACAGTTTTCTTCTGAATACGCCCAACCCAAAGTCTCTAAAGTGCAGGATAGTGATTGTGTGCTAAACTCACGAGGATTTACTCACTGCTAAATCCGACAGACGTGTGTGTGTGATGTTGCAGCCTTGCAAAGTGAAGTTTCTCTCATAAATGTGTGACTATAATCTCAGAGAATATTCAAGTTTTTTACTTGTAGATTTATCTTGGAAATGAAATTCTGTCTGGGATTATTCCCCCTCTCCGCTGGCTATTACAACAGACCTTATATGCAGTTGACCTATACATCTTATTAATATTACACATAAAAGAAGAGCCCATAAAATACATAATAGAAATTTGAACTACAATAAGAACACTGTGAAGATAATTATAGGCAACAAATTTACTCAATGCGATGCCAACAAGCCTCACTGGCTTTGACGTCCGCCACGATGTTCAATTTAACCATTAACACGTCTTTACATTGATAATAAAAACTCTGACTGCACGGCTGAACACAGCCCTTTCATGCAAACGCGCACCGACTCCTAGGTCGGACTCCAGTCCACTGATGACTGTCAGCCACACAAACACAGTTATTACTGCATGTTGGTTAATGTTTCCTTGTGCTTGTCACAGCTGTAGATTGATGCAGATGGATGCAGCACGATGCTTGGACTGTATCATCGCATTTCATCTACACGTCATCTGCACGTGTGTGTTTGAGTTGGCAGGACCAAACTGTGTAGTAATATATGTGTGTTTTAAATTCACCAGGCTGGTCCATGGAGGTTGTGGAGCTGTGTAAGAAATACTCCGACAAAGGAGTGGTCGCCATTGATCTGGCAGGTGATGAGTCACGCAACTGTGAAGCCAATCCAGAACACAGGAATGCCTACGAGGTGAGCATGTTGAAACATCAACACATAGCAACTGTCGGTCCCTGGCAAAGCATGAGCGAAATTACGAAGGTGTGGGCATTCGCAATAAATTTGTCTCAAAAATTGTGCACATACTGTAAAAACCAGGCAAGTATCGAAGAGATTGGTCACTTTCACGGCCTCAGCCACCTCTACAATGCCCATAACACAAGAATATAACTAAAATGTGACTTAGAGCTAACAGCTGTGGAGACTTGATGGAGTTTGTGTCCGCACACATGTGAGTCTCTGTAGCTGTTACCTGGTTAACAAACACATGCACATGAAGAATTATAGGTTAGGCCTACTGTATGTCCTGCTAAGGATCATTTCTACTGGCACAATGCTAATGTTATCTGCATTTATATTTATTGATTATGATTGTGAATTCGCTGCAAAATGGCGCAGAGGAACAACCTCCGGTTCAAGCGAAGAAACAATAGTAATAATCGTTACTAGCTTAACAACAGCCTGTGGTTTCTTAAAGAGTTTAACAAGAAGTATGATTGCTGGAGAAAAATGCTGACAGTCCTTGGCACTAAAGTACAGTAAGCATAACTTTTATTTATAATGTATTGTGTCATTTTAAGGTTGTAAAAAGATTTTATAGTCACAGAGTCCAACTAATGTTCCCACAGGCTGCAGGCTGATGGAGATATGGCTGCAGTTTATCGCACCAGCAACTTTCAGGAATCCTTAGAAAGAATTTGCAGCTCTGCCTGTTATAACTACAGAGAGGACGGAAAGCTTGGAAATGCTATTGAATTACCCACACTAGTGGTTTTGGCTATAGTGATGGATAGATTGGCGTGACAATTTTTATAGATGGTGCCCAGAAGATGACACCTACTGATTTTAGTGATACATTGAATTTTAATCTAGTACCACCAGCTGGTCAAAGTTGCTTATCTAGTGAAATCTCAACCTTTACTAGATGATTTGTGACAACATTTTGTGTCATCGTGGCTCCCCGACGATGTACCTTAATGATATAGTGATCCAATGACCTTTTCCTCAACCGTGACGTTTACATTTGTGAAACGTCTGTTGAGTGCTTTGTCGTGAAATTTAGTATAGTCATTTGTGCGTGTTTCAGGATGAATTCTAGCAGCTTTGGTGATCTCTTAACTTCTTATCTAACCTTCTTCTCTAACCTCTCTTAGCGCACCATCATGGGTTCAAGTTTGTCCAATATTTGGGGTCAATTACCTGCAAAATGATCACATCCTCATCAACCTATGTATCTATATGTGAGCACTTCAGCACTTTACTTGTGATTATATTGCAATAGGGCAACTCGCAATAAACATACTAGCACCTTAGCATATGCACCTTACACAAACTTTAGTGCAATGGAGCAATGTGCAACAACCACATTAGCACTTGCACATTAATCCATGGAACCGTGTTGTCAACAATGTCCTTTTTCTTCTGTTTATATTTTCCTCTTGTGAAGTCCAACATGTTAATGCTTCTCAGGTTCTTGTTGACGTCTTTTGTGATGTGCGATTGCTGTTGCTGAAGCAACACTGCACTTTGTCCAAGCAGAATTTCCCCTTGGGGACAATAAACTTAACCTTAACCTCATCTGTACTTTGTGTTTAGTGCTAATTAGGAAATGTTTGCATGCTAATTCATTAAACTAAGAAGGTGAACATGGTGTTAACGTGTATACAATATATTTTATTCAACACGTTCCTCTCCTAGAGGTGACACCATTTCACAGACTTGGTAAGAAGATACAGAAGGCCTGATTTGGGATCTATGCATGCCCTCTGTTACCACGGAGAGCTTTTGTTATAATGCCCGACTCTGTGAAGCAGATTTGAGGTGTCACAGCTGAGTTTTTCATTTCTCCATTTTTCATTGTCAGAGAATAGTCTTAAACTGATGAAGACCTAAATGTCTATGTAGCTAACACAGTATATTGAAGTAGAATCTAATACTCCCAAACCAATTTCCTCTTAAGCTCTGAGGCTTCTCAGAAAAACCCAATTTGGGTTTCAGCCAGAATTTATTGATTAATTCAGAGAATGCCACAGTAAGTAATCAACTTTGCCTGTCAGACCATAATGAATGCGGTAGATTAATCAGGTAATACACTACAGTGCTGGACATGGACCAAGTCTTACCTGTAATTAATTGCTTACATGAGGACAGTTCATAATATTTCTGTCCTTTTTAACAAATTATATTTTATACACTTTTCAGTCTACTATGAAAATGAAAACTGGTGGAAGTTAATTGTTCTTATGAAAATTTGACACTAACTAACACTAACCACCAACTAACAACCGAATACTCAGGACGCACAAAGGTGTTGATTGAATGTTAGTGGCCTCCAACCAGTATTAATTTATCACCGGAATGATTATTTAATTAATTTTATAATTGCTATTTAAGTTTTATAGGTTGACTTTGTAACAACTGTCCAGGGACTACAGACGAAAAATAGTCTTTTGGCTAACCCTGGCACATTTGCATCTATGCTTGTTAATGTGCACTGTACCTGCTAAATTAAACTGATTAAATAACCAAAAAAATAAAAGTGTCACACATACCAGAGTTTATATGTGAGTGGCTTTCAACAGAGTGTTAGTTGAAGTTATGCACTGACATGATAATGAAAATACAGAAGTCATTTGAGGTAAACAGTAGGTCAGTAATTCATAAACTCAAAAAAATCCTGAGCTGTTGCTGCGTGATGGTTTACAATCATAGTATTTGCAGATGCAGCATATATTTTGTTGACTAGCTCCTTATCCATCCAAAGCAAACATCATTAATGATGTAATACCATTCAAACGATTTGTCAATAATTATAGGCTACTGTACTATAATAACTAAGACTTGCACAATCAATACCCTGTTTAAAGATGTATTTTTTTCTATAACCATATTTCGTCTATTTGTGTGTATTTATGCGTGTATGCAGGTTGGTATTTGTATGTATAAAATACAATTTCACGTGTTTTTATGACAAAAATTGACAGTTTACTTTCTTGTATGTGTACAGTATATGATTTTGTATTCAAGTATTTTCTCTTTTAGTTTCATTTTTCCTTGTAAAGTACTGTGTAATATCTGATTTTGACAAGTGCCACATAAATACATTTTATTAGTATTTTATTATCATTAGACTATAGTATATCATGTGTATTGCTCAGTTCTCCAGAAAAGTATTTATAGAGTTTTGAAAAGCTGAATTGATATTGATGGAAGAAATGAAAACATGCTTCAATTATTAACAAGAGGCAGAACTCGCAGAGCAGAGTCCATACTAATATTGTTAGCTATCTTCATAACTACATGACCTCTAGATATAACAGTGCAGATTGAGCAAGCTAGACTTGATGTGTCCAAGGTTAAGACTGTTAAAATGAAAACAGATGTCTTGGCTGCCAGTGCAGAATGTGGATTTCTTACATCACAGTACCAAAGAAACATCTTTTTCCATCTGAAACAAAGCAAGCATGTACAAAAAATCTGGATAGATGATAGAAAGCGCCTCAGTAGATCGCAATGTGAAAGCCAGATGTTTGGCTGTGCTGTTTACTTGCTGATGTGTTGCATGACTGATTGTGTTGACAGGAAGCGGTGCGTTGTGGCGTCCACAGGACAGTCCATGCAGGAGAGGTGGGACTGGCATTGGTGGTGAAGGAGGTAAGCCGTTCAACAGAAACACAACACATTTCTGAACCCTGTGGTGGGGTCATTTGTGGAACTTGTGAACAGAAACTAAACGAAACAATGAACTCACGCACTAAAATGGAAATCAGAGATCCAAAAGTAAAGAGAACAGAGGATTATGTTCGTCATTGGTTTAAGATGTTGAATGACCAGTTTGGGAGTGTCTTTAAAATTCCAGTGTTCTAAAGATTTTTATTCATGCATTAAGTAATTCGTATCGACAACAACAAAGCACAAAGGAGTTCACAAACGTATGCAGATATATGTGTAGATGCAAAAACTGTGATAATTTTTTTTACTGTTTATGTTTATCTCAGCAGTGTAAAACTACAGCATGTCACATTGGGCGATGGCTGCCATAAGAAGTGGCCACTCTCTAGAGAAGCAGTTGTTCACAGTGACAGTTCAGCTTTGCCACAACAGTTGCGAGTATATCTCTAGAAATAGCCAGCAGATTCTGCTGACTTGTACTACATGTAGGATTTTTTTTTGTTGTGGTTTCCACCTCGTGACCCCTGTCTGATTTTTTAGGCTGTAGAAGTGCTGAAAGCTGAACGGATTGGACACGGTTACAATACCTTGGAAGATCAAGCCCTGTACCAAAAACTGCTGGCTGACAAAATGCACTTTGAGGTAAGCAACTATCTAAGATTTATCAGTTTTCCTATAAAAAAACACCAGCGGAAATTCCTGAAGAAATGTGCCCTTTAAACATACTGTTCCTTGTTCATCATTACACACTGCTTATTCTAATTAATACAGAAAGAAAGTGGGGTTATTTTATCAGGTATTTATCAGTTACATACAGTTGACTAACATATTGATACAGTACCTACCAGTAGTAACACAGGGATATGCTGACCCCTAGTGGAGCCTTAAGTACCACAACTGGAAGAGGAAAGACTGCAAGAACGAGGTTTCAGTGCTGCCTGTGCTGTTCTCATTGCAGATGTGTCCTGTTTCCAGTAAGCTGACTGGTGCCTGCAACTCAGACTTCACCAAGCATCCTGTTGTCACGTGAGCTGTGTTCATTTTACATGACTGGTCTGAAAATTAATCTGCATTAAAGTAGATTTTAGGCATTTTTGTTCATTGTTGTTTGGATTTCACCATTTCCTTTGTGCAGGTTCAGAAAGGACCAGGCAAACTACTCCCTGAATACAGATGACCCTCTGATCTTCAACTCAACCTTGCACGACGACTACAGCATCGCGCAAAAATACATGGGATTCACTGAAGAGGAATTCAAACGAGTGGTGAGATCAAATGCAGTAATAAATAATAACAGCAGTGGTTCACAAGATGAAAGCTTTTTAATGTGGTTTGAAATGATAGCACGGGGTGTGGGTGCCCCGTGCATAGCAATGCCTTTCTTAGTTGCTAATTAAAGCAGGAACAGAAGCTTACGTAAAAGAAGCGTCCCTCTGCATGCTGAAAAGCCTCAGATCCTTTATTTTTTTTTAAACAAAGTGTGAAGAGCTTCGCTTCACATCCAGGCTCCATGAAGCTTTCATGTGGATTGGATTTGCTGTAGATCATTAAAGGAATAGCTTGACATTTTGAAAAATACGCTGATTTGTTCGCTTGCCAAGAGTTAGATTAGAAGATCAATACCACTCATATGTGTATATTGGATATAAAGCCTCAGCCAACAGCAGGTTAGCAAAACAAGGAGGAAACAGCTAGCGTGGCTCCATCCAAAAGTAACTAAATCCGCCCACCAGTGCCTTTAATGCTCAGTAATGAACACGTTATATCTTGCTTTTTTAACCAATGTATAGAAGCAACACATGGTTTTGGGGTGGGCAATGACTATTTCCTGACAGGGAGCAATGACTTTCAGTAGTCTTGTCATCACTGTGAGGTGATCAGGCGACCAGCTGTTACTAGCCGTTTTCTCCTGTTTCCAGTCTTTAGCTAACTGTCTGCTGTGTAGTTAAGATGGGTGATCGCATCACCGTTCAGCTGAGGCATTCAGCTCTGTTTCTGACTGTCTGGTTCAGTTCAGTGCAACGCTAGCCTGTACAAGTACTGTTATCCAATCATATGTTTGTGTGGCTTTGGCTGTCTTTTTATATGCTTTTAACAAGGTAATAACATAACATAATAACTCTGTTACCAACCTATTGATTTTGTCAGTGACAGGTTAATTGTTGGTACATGTACTGAACACTTCTAGTAGACATATGTTGATACCTTTGTACTAAAAGGTAAAGGTTGGTTAAGTTAAACCACCTGTGGTGTTATATTTACAGTACAAACAAGAGCGTGGTATACATCCTTTTATCTAACTCTGTACGAACTGTGGATACTTCCCAATTTTCTCAACTATTCCTCAAAAGGTGAACTTATAAGTAAACTGGAGGAACACTAATGGCCACCGTATTGGCGTCTTGTGTCTTCTAGAACATCAATTCTGCAAAGTCGTGCTTCCTGCCTGAGAAGGAGAAGAAAGAGCTCCTCGACAAGCTGTATGAGGCCTATGGGATGACAAACGCGACTGCCTTTTAAATCTTACAAGGAAGTCTGAGGAAGAAGTGAACCCAGGGGAAAATCCGTCTGAACCTCCCCACCTGATGAGATGGAATGTCTTTTTCCTCATTCGTAACCAGACATAAAGGCTAGTTATAATAACTAAATAATCAAATATGCTGTTTATCAATATGGCTGCTGCCTTCACCGCACATACCTGAACATCTTTGTGTTTTGTCAATATTCTTAGAAACCTTAAATACTTCAATTTACAGTGCAGTTCGCAAGGTGCTAAAACACAGGCGTGCAAGTAGTTTGTGTTTATGAAGTAGTTGTATGAAAACTCTAGATACTTTCATTCATCTTGTGTTTACATCCTGTTTTCATAAAGAGAATCAGGGAAGCTTTTGACGCAAACTTCAACACTCATGCACAGCTTTAGCACTTTGTCAGACTGTAAGGTAAGGATAGGAGACGTTATTAGTTGTTCATCTTTGTAATAGCTTAACCGTTATGGCGTCCTGAACATCTTTGGGTTAAAACATGTGATAGAGGGTAATTGAAAGCCGTGCAGGTGAAGAACTTACTATCTTTGGGGAAAAAAAGGGTTTAAGGTGAATATCTGTGGTTGGGTTTGCGGGTGTTGTGGGTTGTCAGAAAATTTGTTTGCTTTTTGCCCTCCATACATAAACTGCAGGACAAATCAGGTAAAACAGCTCTATACCAAAAGTCGTCTTACATTTGAACACTAGGTGGCACACTACGGTCACCTTGATAAACCAGTTTACTTAATGTGGTTTTATCTTTCATAATTATTCTCTCAATTATTATTTTGATGTATATAATTATTTTTTTAAAATTCATTTCACTAAATAAAAAAAAGCACATCCATTTGTGACAGACATATTGAACACTTGATAAGCATCTTTAACCATAATAAAAAACATTATGAAATGTTTCTGCATGTTGACCTATTCCTTAATGCTCATAATCTGCAGTAACTTCAAAAGAGTTTTCAAGCCAGTCCTTATAACAGTCGTCATTTTGATATAAAGTCATCTTAGAAGAATTACAATTAAAGAGGAAATTACCTCAAACCTGATGCCATTAGAGAGAGAAAAAAAGCACAGCTTTACAGAATAACTGCTCTGTCATCCTGTGTTTCTTTACCGTATAGAGATAAATATGGACACTGGAGCCATGGTAGGTGGAAATGTAAACACTGGCTTCCTGTAGCCATTCAAATGTACACAAAAAGCTGCATTTAATAATATTTATGGCTCTGGAACGACTCAGCGCTACACTCGTTAATCCTGGCTGGCTGGGCCTCACCGCCTTTCCATCTCCTGTAACTGCTGTGTTCAATACAACAGAAACCTACAAATTGCCTAGTGTGAGAAGATATTTACGCTTGAAACATAAAATACAAATGTTACAGTAATTCATAAGTATTTTATTACACAAAGAAAATTGCTATCACAAAGTTATCACTGAACATTAAGCAATAAATATGAAGTCCGAACACGACAGTATAACGCATTATGTTTGACTATGTTTGTTTTCTAGAAAAGAAAAAACTTGACAATGAAATTGAACAAGAGGGTCACAAACACACACGCATACACAGAAAGAAAATGACAAACAGATGATTATGAATACGCCCTCCATCACGTAGTCCCATATCAGGCTGGAACAATGTTTCGAGTGTTATAAATGAATTCTGTTCAGCTCAGTCCATCTCCACAGACGTAAATCCAAAGTTTCTGTGCTTTCATGTCTCATTAGGAATATAAATGACTTACAGAGTATGAAGCGCATCTCAGATATCACTTCTACTGTGTTCTGCTCCCCGTGATACAATCTGATCCGATGAAAAGGCGTACATTTGGGCCACAGAAGCTCCAAACAGGCCGGCAGTGAGCGAACATGTCCTCGTGTTTAGTTAGGACAACCAATATACACTCTCTTCTCCCTTTCTCCATGTCTCTCCACTTTCACTTGCTTCCTTCTCTACTTTTCAATCCTCGGCTCTGCCTCCCTTCGGTCTCTGGCTGAGTTTAGGATGGGCCTCCACTTCCCTGGGCATCTTGGCTGGTAGAGCCCTCTGCCTCAGGGGCTGGGGAGGCCCCCGGGTCCCCTTCTGGAGGAAAACATAGGAAACAATTTTTTTAAAGAAAAAGGACAAAAAAAACAAACAAACAGTCGAACAGTGTATTTTATCAAGGTCAAAAGTAGTTTGGTATGCCTAACAGTGGGCAATGCATCTGTTTTCAGGCTTCAGAATGAAAAAAATATGAGAATCCTGAGGAAGGAACTACAACTTCCTGTAGCAACACAGTGTCAAGCATGATATGAGGCTTCCCACCAGACCAGCATTACAGTGGTTTGATATACAGCAGTCAAATTGGTTATCATGTCATGGGAAATGTGTTTCTGACAGAAACGGAAGAACGACGATCTAATACACAACGGTCACACTGGGAACATTTGCGTCATCTTCAGACATGTTCCTCTTAACAACTTGACACAGAGATTAGAGGAAGCAAGGACAATCTGTCATTGCGCCACCGTTACGACTCATTTAACACTGAGGCAACAAAGCACAACAATCAAATCTCACTGAGACTGCAAGCGGTGCAAAACCACCTGTTTGTATTTATATATTTTGGTGAATTTAAAGTCAAACTTTAATTTAGCTCAAACTAGAAGAGGTAAGATAGACAAATTAATGTGTTGCACAGACAAAGCTGTCTAGTTTTTCACTATGTTCTGGAGGATGAACTTCACTCCAACAGAAAATGCCATCTGTAATAACTTGAACAGCTAAAAAAGACATTTTGGGAGGAAACTCCAGTAACAGAGTGCGGACGTGTAGCAGAGATGCTGTGCATTCTTAAATTGGCAGAGCTCAGTACTTCTGCTAACTCAGTCAGCTCAGGGTAGTTTGGTCAAATGACTGATTATGTGCTGACTGCTGTGTATTTCCAATGACTTACTGGAGCCTCTACAGACTCTTTTCTTTCTTAATAATTCCATAGCATTGTAAGCAAACCACAAATTACTGTATGGGCCATGTTTTTCTTGTTTTTGTCAACTGGTGCCACTGGTTAGCAGATGTCACTCATTGTTGATTGTAAGACCACGGAGACATGGGTATTAGTTCGGAGATAGCCTGGGGGTCAGGTAGATAACTTTAGAAAGCTTGATATAAGTCTGTTTTATATGTTATTTTGTAGTATTGTTGGGTAACTAACAGTGTTTCATTAGCCATTTTATAAAGTAGTAGTGGTGGTACCGGATTCATCATCAACTCTCCATAAAACATTGGCAGATCTGGAGGTTTTACTATTATTCACAGAACTTCAGCACTAACAGGTTTCCAAAATTGAAAACACATCCAGGTATTTGGTATACGGAGCCCCCCTGGTGACATTGATGAAAAATATATTAATTTGAGGCCTCAAATTAAAGATTCGTGGCCACAAATTATTATTTTGAGGCCACAAATAATAATTTTGAGGCCTCAAATGAATAATTTGTGGCCACGAATTTTTAATTTGAGGCCTCAAAATAGTAATTTGTGGCCACGAATTATTATTTTAATGCCTCAAATGAATAATTCGTGGCCACGAAATAACTTAATAATTCGTGGCCACAAATTATTATTTATTATTTCAAATGTATATATATATATATATTTCCTCTGCTTCCTCACTGTATTGTACATGTATTCAGATGTGGGTTTACTGACCTGCAGCCTTCAGGTCCATCTCTGCCAGGTCTTTGGTGAGTTCACTGGTGCTGGCCGCTACTTCCCCCTCCCCTGCAATGTCGGGTACTGCGTTCCTGCGGCCTGTGCGATCACAGTTGATGAAGTCTGAGTACGACGTCTCCACGTCCATCATCTGTCCATGACCAGTGCTCTCATTACACCTGCCAGAGGGAGGAAGGGGAATTCAGACGGCTGCGGAGGTGTTGCAAGAAGCAAATAAATCACCCTGCTGTCTTGGTCTGCAAGACCCGTGGGAGGATGTTACACTGTGTCCTGTGAATTTCTACTTCAGGAGAATCAACGTGATACACAGGAATACTGGCTAGAGAAATAAAAAAAGTAAAACCACACAGTGCTGAGCTATTTAAGAGGCAACTGAAGATGACCAATGCAGAGTGAGAGTGGACAGAAAGGGGACACTTCAGAATCACTTCCACAACCTGAAAAGCCGATGGCTGAGAGACATTTAATAAAAAAAGAAGAATGAAGGTGTTAATAATTGCCATCCTATTTCTGCACAGCGCTTAATGGCACTACCGACATCTGTGCTAATTGACTGTCCTAATTACATCAGGAAAAACAAAAAGCTGCTCAAATCTTTCTCTTGCATAGCCGTACCCATCTACAAGAGACCATTTGTCTGTCCTAAAGGTACTTACACAGCAAGGAAAGAGCACGGATCAATATGGAAAGCAAGAGTGAAAGTGCTTGAAACATGCAAAGGAGAGGCAGAGGTGAGGCCAGAAAGAGCCCAAGCTAAAAAGTAAGTAGAGCTCCTATTAGCTATTCATTCCTCTTCTGTTTCCTGTTCTCAGTCCATTTTTAACTAGGTCATGGATCTTGCCAAACTCTAAAACACTATACAGCTGGTAATTCCTCAGAGAGAAGAGGACATAAAATAAGGCTGCTCAAGAAGAAAGAAAGGAAGAGAGAATTGAAAAGATAAGAAAGCAGTAGTAATCCTGTGATGCAAAGAAAGGGAGAAGGAAACCTAGAGTCACTGTATCAGACTGTAAATGTCCTCACAGCTGTTCCTCTCCCACTGAAGATCCCCCACAGGCTAGCACAGATAGATTAGACCTCCCTGTTGTCTATGGGCAACCCAACTAACTACATTACAGCTACAGACATACCCCCTAATAAAGCATGCACACCGAACAGCTGAGCAGCGAAGCTATGTATCTTTAAGAAACATGCGGGGGTTGGAGTCTCAAAGGGAAACAAGAGAAAGAATGAGAGGAATAAAAACAAGCTGGCAGACACAGCTACGACATGCTGACCCGGGGCCAGTCCGTTCCCCAATTCTTTCACTCACATTCTTTTAGTATCATTCAAAAAAAAAAGGTCCCACAATTGTTTTCTTTCTCTTATGTGCAGCATGCGTGCTCCATGCCAAAAAAGGAAGCACCCGGGGTCATTCCCTGGGAGGTCACAAGCCACGCAGACATAGCCACGCAGACGCTTTTTGCAAACGTGAAATTTGCAGTGAAGGGCAAATCTTTAAGCCCCTGTAAGAGCGGTACCTCAGGAAATGTCAGTGAGTTCTGGGCTGCTGGCATTTCCCTGAGTGCTTCTACTAAACACAAGAGCCACTCTGTATTCCAGACTGCAGATGGTGGTGTGATCCTCTGATGAGATTGTCATCTAGATAGCCGGGCTGTATAGTCATTAGTAAGCCAAATCGCCGTGGGAGGCTAGTGTCTCACAGGTTCATAATTACACCTACAGTACTACCTTTTCCACAACGTTAGGATCAGACAGCTGAGGCTTTCACTAACCACTAATCAGTGCTGAACAATTTAAGGAAAATATCAGATTGACCCTCTCATCTACTGTAACTCTCAGCAAAACAGTAAATAAACAGCTTACTCAAAATGTCGAACTATCCCCTCCTATCATATGAACATTTCACAAAAAAAAAAAAAAATCAATATAAAAACAAACATTCAGCCTAACTTCTAATCAATGCATTTTCTACACAGAAAGATTTCATTAGAAAATCCATCTCGACTATTAAAAGAAACACCAGCACTGACTGTGTATCTGGTGCAGCAACGATTTTGTTTGTGTGCTGTGTTATGTTTGGATTTTTCTACCCCATTGGCCCAGTTGTTATGTGGCTTATGGGAGCCCCATCTAATTGCCATTTGTTTGTTTAATTAGTCGGCTTGCCTGCGCTTGAGGATCAAATCCTACCATGAGATCATTAACAGGTTTCCATGGAAGGATAATGATGATAGTGGTGATGATGTTCTGCCTCCTGGTCTTCAGCACGAGTCCACGCTCTTCTCTGCTTGACTGCCTGGTCTCAGCTGTGGTAGATGCAGTTTAATGGCGCTGCATTTTTTTAAAAATTCCCCTTATCCCTGAAGTGCACTGTGATGATGAACTTGTTTTTGTAGGACTGACTGAGGAGTGAAGGTTTTGTTGTTATTATTCACCAGCTGTATTTGTATAATGCAAATGAACATGTAAAGTGACGTGGAAGAAGAATATTAGTAAAAGGCACTGAAAACCTTCTGCTGTGTGACTAAACTTATAGATAAAAGAACAATCAATGCACTTCATCCGGGGTTGCAATGAACAATTATATGAATATTTTTATTAAAGGTATTAATTCCTTTAATGGCTGGTTAATCTATACAGTAAAATAGTAATGTCTGTCACAATTTCCCAGAACCCAATGGTTGTTTTCAAATGTCTTCTTTTGTCCAACCATCAGCCCAAAACTAGAATGTATTCATTTTATAATAATATAATATATATTATCACTTTTGAAAAGCCTGGTCAGTCATCTGAGTCATTTATCAATCAAAAATGCCAAATGATTAGCAAATTTGTTACTGACAACAATATTTCTTTAAAGACATATTGTAGGTGTACTATTTTTCAAACTATTACACATATAATGCCAGCCATGCATCATTCACAGCTTTCTCACAGCAGTATCTCATGACCGCATTTAGAAAATGGGACTTATAGCGCTCTTAAAGTAAATGTCCTAGTTAAATGAAAAGGGTGTCTTTATGTGAAAGGCCAGGGTGTGTATACGGAGGGAAACTCGACACGGCTGCAGCTGCAAACACTACCACAAGACAAATGTCACAGGTGTGTATTTTCACTCAAGACAATAACAACTCAATCCTCAAAGGGAAATCGCTGCGGCTCAGCTCATGAGCTGAACTCAGCTTAGCCTCGCTCTCCATCCTCTTATCCGTCCTGTATGTGTAGATCGTTTCCATTGTGGGGATTCTGTCCACGCAAAGGTATTTCAGGAACACATCCTAATTCAAATTCTGGTAATTCCTTTATTCTTTGAGAAAGGAGCTGCATTGTCATTGCTACACAAAAAGCACTACATCATCCTTGTGAATGAAATCAGAGGTGAAACAATACTGCACAAACAGCGGTGCATACTGTAGGCAGAGAGGCTTCCTTCATGACGGGTTTGAACATGAACACTGACCACGCCGGCCGAGGTGACATGTAACATTAGAAACAAAAGTTTCCAAGATTGCTGAGGGAATGAGTGAGGACAGCCACTTACACAGGGCCCATTAGAGAGGCAGGCTCACTACTTTCCCACTGGAGCCTTTTAAGCCTGATTTGTGTGTAATAAACTAACATTATCTGCAACAACCCACAGAAGGACTGTTTGTTGCCAATTTCGACGTCCATTAGGGCCATCTACACGACCATGTCAAGTGGGATTCTGCTGCATTTTCCGACAAGGCAAAAAGCCTCCACAAAAATGAGTTTCATCTGCCTCTCGTAGCAACTTTTCCATTGGCCTTTTCAACCCTGAGTACTTCCTGGACTGTCTTTAAGTTGAGCCTTTAAGTTTGATGGGATCAAGTTGACAAACAACTAAAAGTAAGCAACTAATGATTTTATTGTTTTTATCGATTAAGCTTTTGATTATTTTCTCAATTTATGATTTGGTTGCTTAAATGTAAAAAAATAAAAAAAATAAAAACTAAACAACATAGGGCTGCAACGATTACTCAAATATCAACATCAATATCAATTTTATAAACACACTTAAAACAACCAAGTTTGACCAAGGTGCTTCACAGGTTAAAATACAACAACAAGACACTACTTACACAGTAAAAACTACAACAATGAAACATTATAATATACATAAATAATCCAATAATCCATAAATTGATCTACAGTAAATTAACTGGCAACTACATTGATAATCAAAAATTCATTTTAGTTATTTTTAAACTAAAAATACTAAACATTTGCAACTTTAGTTTATGATATCTTTTGTTTGGGACTTGTAAATGTCATCTTGAGCTTTGGACAGAAATCTGCAGATTCAATAATTGTTAATTGAAATATATTATTGTATAATTAAATGATACATTTAATAATTAATAATAATTGAAAATAATATTAGTTGAATTAGTTGAAGCCCTAAAAACTATGACCATCACAGTTTGCCAGGTGATGTTTTCAAACGTCTCGTTTTGTCCAACCAACAGTCCGAAACTCAAAAACATTAAATTTAGAATGATGATGATGAAGACAGGGGAAAAACATAAAATCCTCACATCTGATAAGCTGTAACTGGAGTATGTTTAGCATTTTTAAAATTAGAAGCCCCTCTTGTTTCGATCAACTTGCACTCAACAACTGCTCTTGTGGTCGACTGAGCATCAAATGACAAAGCAAATATAAAGTTAACATCAAACTGTCTGTCTTACCAAAGTAATCACAGTTGGCTTTCGCATGCCTACTAGCAGACCCAAACTCCTTCAGACAAATTCATCCAAATCCATTCACTCTTCAGTGCTAAGTGTTACACAGCGAAATCACCGTAGCACTAGTGTGCCTCAGCTCTTTGCCCTCCTGCTAGCTGCCTCTCAGCCCCCCGTCAAATGTGGTCTGGGCACCGTTAGTTCACATGATGTCAGCAGCTGCTTGGTTGACAACGAGCCCACTTCAAACACAAGGGAGCTGTATTTCCTCGTCAGGATTAGCATTGTTGTTGCTCTCTGGTCTTCCTCTCATAAATAAATAAAAGCCCTGTCCATTCAACTCTGGTATATATATTTGCCCTATATCCTTCCTCTTTTTATGGGACCCAGGGGCTGGGTGTGGGCCTAATTTCCCCTGGTGACGGGAATATTGCAACTTGTCAAACAGCTAGCTTTTGCACTATAGCAGTCAGCCAGTTACACAGACGATGAAAACTTTCCCTACTGGGGACACAAGCAGACACAAATCTGCTCCACTAAAAAAAAAAAAAAGAGGTTGTCATCACCTCTCTCTCGTTGGAACTTTAAAGTTTCAAGCTTACTATTAAGTCACAGTAGAAGTTGCCATCTTCTCTGTCAGACATGCAGAATTATCAGTGATAACACTGGATCCTCAATGCAATTATCTATCTCCTTTTCACTGAGCGCAGATACTCAGAATGATCACTGCCACTCTCACATAATTGCCGTCCTAACTGAGCGTTCTGAGCTCCTACGCCTGAAGGTATTATGAATCAGCCGAGGAACAGGAGATAAGAAGCCTGACCAAGGCCATTAGCATCAGCAGCTGTGGAAAAGTCTTGAGTGAACTAATGAATAAAACAAAAGGCTTGGGCAAGGCTGCTTCTTCAGAAAGCTACAGCCAAATCGAAAATCAATCTAGCTTGGTCAGATTATCTCAGCAGGCATACACAGGAGCAGCTACAGTAGTGGTTACTCACTTCACACACAGAGATCAATTCCCAGTATTCATCTCTCACGAGAGATCAGTGGTGTAGAAAAACATACATATCAGTGGCCTTGCTCTAAAAAGAGTTGTCCACCATTAATAAAATAGCAAGGACTCTAATGTTGACGGCTGGCATGCTGAGTAGGGCTGCGATTTCCCAAATCCCAAGGGGAAGTCTTCAAAAAAATTTCTGAACAATTCAAGAGACAAATATTGTCAATCACAATAACATCAAACTGAGAAAACCAGCCAATCCTAACATCTAAGAAGCTGGAAGCAGAGAAGTTTTGCCTTAAAAAAGATAGTTACATATAACTTTTTACGTGGATCAACTTATCATTTCAGCTTACCATCTTACCTGCAATACACTTAAGTCATCTGCTATAAAACTGTTTTACTTTCTTAGGACTGACGAAAGATAGTGATAAAATGTAATAATAAAATATAAAGATTATTATTAATGTGCAGCAAGGCTGCCACCTCCAATTATTTTCTATTACCAATTATCTTTTTAAAAATGTTGTTCATCGTTTCCCAAAGCCCAAGATGATGTTCTTAAATGATATTCAGTATATTGTAATAGAAGAGAAAAAATATGCACATTTAAGAAGCTGGAATCTTGAAAAAAAATGCTCAAACTGAATTATCCATTATCAAAATATTTGACAAATAATTGATTAATCATTCCAGCTCTACTATATAGACCGTTTTCTCAATTAAAATCACATGAGCTGGAATAACTTCCCTTTCCTATCATAGAAGACTTTTTTTTAATCTGAGAAATAGTCACATTTGAGAAGCGTTGATGGCTTTAAAAATCTGGCTGATCATTCTTTGTTTTCACAGGGAGTAAAGACTGACTGTCTGCTCCCTGCTAGAGAAACTTCAGGTTACAGCTGGCTCATAGCGGATTAGAGGGTCAGAGATGCAGTAAGGTACTAAAGCTTTGGTGGCTTTGGTCAGAAGAATCAATTACAAACTTTACAGGCAACCTGTGTGGTTAAGTTTCTATGTACAGAAGGTCTTCTTGACTCTGTTCTGCAGGTTACCATGATCAGCGAGGCAGATGAAGCTACTGTTAAACAATAATTCAACACTTATCCCTCACAGTGAAAAAAAAGCAAGGTTCTGTGCTCATTGGTTGGTGGGTTCTTTAGTTTGAGGAAACAGTATTGTTTAACTCTTAATTTGATAATCAAAACAGTAATTAGACTAAAACAAAATCACTCCCACATATTGCACAGCAGGCAAACATTCTGTAAGAGACTGAAGCAAGCTATAGTTGTTTTAACTGCCAGAAACAAAAAAGAACATACAGTTAGCGAAGAAACCTGTGAGACATCAAACACTTGGGTGTCAAAGTAAAAGGGATTTTAGGCTTTTATGGCTTCATATAACCATGTTGTGCACACACCTATTTAAATGATGAGACCAAGAGGAGACACACAGAAAGTGATAGCGGTAATACAGAGGGATGGGAGCTTTGGGAAAAGCAGAAGGAAGATGAGAGGAAGATGAAGCAGTGGAAGATGAAAGGCTAGGAAGAAATGAAGGGAACCACTTGACAGTACTGCCTGAAATCTAATCTTTCAATTCAGTGTCAAGTGTGCAACGCATGTTTCTGTTTTATAAAACACTGCCTGATTCAAAATAGATTCATGTTGGAAAATAATGCAGCATATTCTACATGAAGAAAAAAAAGGGCACAACAAAAGGCAAAGCAGACGCTAATCGGCATGATTGCAGCAAAGGTGAACGGTTTTAAAGTGCCATTGTGCAATCCCTATTAACCGTCAGTCAGCCCTCCACACCCACATTCAAAAGTTTCTTAACTCACCAATGAATCACGTTACACTGGACTACTTCTTGGTCGATTAGTTGTGACTTCCTGAAATGACCACTGGTTGCTTGGACACCTCAGAGTGACGAAACGTCAAAATCTAAATATCACCAAGTGAATCCACCCAAAGTACAACCTCACATTCACAGGCCAAGTCACTTTATGACTTCCAGAGACAAAGACAGACCTCACCTCTCAGTTACACTAACCCAAACCCAACCCAAAAGTCCAGTGAAAGTCGATTCACCTAAACAGATGGCAAGATGGCGTAATAAAAAACAACCCTGAAAAGACAAGCAATACTTCTGCTACAGACCATGTTTCCTTTTGTTAGCACAGCTCACTTCGCAACAGCTCAGTCAATCAATACCAGTCCTTCAGGCGAGAGGGCCAGTGCATCATAATACTGCTATGCCTTCACACAATATACACACACAGCAAAGTAACAGGATGACATACAGGATCAGATATCCGTGTTTGAAGGTAAGCAAAGGTTACATTACCAGAGGTGTTAGATGTATAACACAGTGTCTTCTGTGTGAGTGTCCCCAAGGCCCAAAACTGCAAATAAGGCAGGGAGACAAGTGGCCAGAGCCAGACATATGAGACTGAGTCTACTGTAGCAGCATGCCCTGCCTCGAGCTATAGGGAATCCCCTGGTTCGTGTTTGTTTGTGTGTATGTGTGCATGTGTGTGTGTGTGTGTGTGTGTGGAGGGAGGGGGTAGGATGGGTGTGACTGAGTCTCAACCACCACATATGATGCACGGCTGAGTCAGGAGCAGGTGCTCCAACTGGACTGGACAAAATGGGGTGATTACAAACCCCCCCCCCCTCCGTCCACAAAAAAACAAACATTCTCACGTCTCCTTTTCCAAATGGTGCCACAACTGTTCCTTTAGATTCTCATCATTCTCAAGTCTCTTCACTGGCAATGTTGTTACAAAAACAAATGTGTCGGGAGAAACAGATTTTCACATCAGCAAAACGAACACAGATGGCACTCGTGTGTAACATTTCCCGTCTCTCGCGATAAAAACAAGGAACAATGAAATGAATGTTCCTTCAGACGAACAAGTCTGGACAGTTCTTCTCTTGTTTACTTAAAAAGCTAAACTGATCTATGACGGTGTGAAGCAGCTCTAAGGGATATTGTAGATTAAGGATGTGACGTGGCTGTAATTTTTTTTGTTTTTTAATAAAAGGTGCTATGTTGAAAAATATTTTGATCTGCGTGACTCTGCTTTGTGTCTGGAAAAGTACTGAGAGAGCTTTAAAGACATACACAACAAAAGCAGCATTTAAGAAACGTTCTGAAAGCTGTCTATGTTTTATGCCTGTTCTTGGTTGGTTAATCGGGTAAGTGTAGGTGTGTGAAGTGATGGCATTTTCACTTTCACTCTTTGATATTTTATAGAGCAAAGGATTAATCAATGACTCTAGAAAATAATCTGTAGATTAACTGATGATTTAAAAAATCGTTGCTTCCTATCATATAAAATTAAATTGTTACTTCTGTTATGAAAAGTGCCAAATAAATAAATCTTCCAGTTTTTGTTATTGGAGCTAAAAAATAATAAAAATTGATTTTTGAGTCATGTTGTGCTTTCAGACCTGAGTAATCAATTAGTTGATCAAGAGCATATTAATTGATTCATCTTTCAGTTAGTTATTTAATGAAGTACAAATGACAAACATTCTCTGCTTTCAGCTCCCTTAATGAGAAGATTTGACGGTTTTCTCTTTTGTCTGATATCACAGTAAACGGAATATATTTTATATATAAAACATAACATCTCTGGAATCTTGTGAATATAGCTGCAACTAACAATTTTAACTATTATTGATTTATCTGGAGGTTAATCCATCAGTTTCCTAAAACCCAAAAATGTCTAGTTTTGTCAAACCACAACCAGCAAATATATATTTGAGAGGCTGCAAGTAGGGCTGGGCGGTATATTGGTATATAAAA
Organism: Lepomis gibbosus; assembly: GCA_029875015.1. Classification (NCBI taxonomy): domain Eukaryota; kingdom Metazoa; phylum Chordata; class Actinopteri; order Centrarchiformes; family Centrarchidae; genus Lepomis; species Lepomis gibbosus. The sequence continues at coordinate 22,930 of JAPMOB010242301.1, forward strand.
GGTATACCGATACAATTTCAAAAGAGATATGAAATTAGACAATACCGTTTATAGTGGCGATCGTACCAGAAAATAGCCACTTGAGGGAATTTGAAGTCGTCTCCAACGCGTAATGGTGCAAAAAAAATCACGTCTTTTTTTAAAAGATTAAAAATACTTAAGTACAGAAGGCCACTTGCATTAAGGATGTAAATAGAGCTCTTACGTATGAAAGCCAAAAACTGTTAACCCGATCTAATGCTGGGATATAACAAAATCCATCACGAACAAACACATGCACGCAAACACAGTTGAAAAACTGTGTGGCTTCCTCCGATCATAATTCCCTCTCGCTATTCACCTGTGACTTCCTCATATAGCCTCTTTTACCACCGTGATTCTCTGTCTATGCCCCCTGGTGTGCAGGTGGAAGAGTGTCACCCCTATGCAACTTGCCACTAACACAGGACATATAACACACATCATAATTGGCTACAACACCGTTTATACAATATACTTTGATGTTGAGTTAATTAATGTTTCCTTAAAGACCTGCCAGCGTTCCTCTCTCTCCTTCACTGCACAGCCCCGCCCCTCCTGTGCGTCTGCACGCAGCTCACAAAGTCTCTAACAAGATGCAGGGAGACACAGTGCTGGTGGACACTGTTAAAGACCTGGCTTGCAAAAAGAACAACACGGTTCATTCAATGTTTCCCAGACATACACCTTACTTTGGCGGGCCGCCCAGGTTAGGCAACACCTGTAGCATTCATCAGCGAAACACAGTGATTACGTTACAAGTCACGACACTGTGGACATTTTAAAAGAGCGGACCAGGTAAAGCTGCAGTGAACACACCAGTCAGATGTAATTCCTTAGCTACCACGTTGGTTTTTTTTTGAGAGGCTACATCGTCAACACGCCTCCTCAACCTGCAGCTCAGCTGCTGCTGTGAACAGAGTTGCGGAAGGAAAAGTCCAAAAAGTTCTGTTTTGTTTGTTTTTTCTTTATACAGCCTGATGGAGAAAGTCACCGAAGCAGACATACAGGGAGAGATAGACAATAAAGCTGCACGGTACCAGCTCGACTCACCTTTTATTGGTTTTCCATTGTGTAAAACTTGTAGGCCAACTTGTACCAGGTACTTTTTTACGTATATCCTCCGTCTGATCTGTCTTTACATTCTGAGTAATGTTGAAACGTTTTAACTTAAATCATGTGTCGCATTGAACATTACGTTACAGCAGTTGGGTGTGGCCTTGGCGTCGCTATGATGACCAGCTACATTGAGGGCTACTATCTCTGGGTACTATCTGCAATGGAAAACTGAGCACGGCCAAACCAAGTAGAGGCAAGTTGAGCTGGTACCGGTAATGGAAAAACGCGATAAGAAGTGGGGAGCGGTGACGTGTTTGCAGCAGAGGTACGTTAGGTCTGTGAGTGTGAAGAGAACTGGACGAGGCGAATTCAATAAGTGAGTGATACTTAACATGGAGAATGTAGTACGCTATAATTAAAATGGTGAAATAAGAAACAAGCTAAAAATAGTAAAAACATGCCAACAACAAACACGCTAATAATTTAAAAGTGAATATCTTTGATTTATCTATAATCAGAGTTGCAACTGCAACTGGGGTGGCGATGACAATGTATAAGACTATGCCTTTGGTGTGAGAGACGCAGGTTCAATCCCCCACTGTGACCCATCCACCATTGTGTCCCTGAGCACTTTACACTGTGGACACTTAACCTCTAGTTGCTCCAGAAGCGTGCGACCTCTGACATGTATAGCAATTGTAAGTCCCTTTGGATAAAAGCGTCAGCTAAATGAATAAAATGTAAATGCAACTGTTAGTTGCATATGTTTGATCCACTCACACAGCATTCTGTGATGAAGATTCATATCAAACTTAAGATATATTTTTAATCATTTAAAATTTTAATGCATTAATATTTTCTGTTATTTTATTAAATCCTCTCCAAATTGTCTCAACATTACTTATTGGGCTACAACTTAATTATTGATTTATGTGCCCATTGTTTCTCAAATCATCAATAAGTCGTGTAGTTTGGTTATAAAATAGTGAAAAATGCTCATCATAATTTCCTGAAGCCCAATGGGACGTCTTCATATTGCCTTACCAACTCCCAAAATCCGAAGATTTAACTTTTTAAATCAATTAGTCAACTCCCCATTCCCCCAAGTCTTCAGGTGTCACCAAGCTTGGTTTCTACATCTATAACGCAGAGGTTCATGTGCTGTGGATAGCTGGTGTGTGATTTTTGCTCCCACCGTTCTATCTATTCTAATTCTACTGCTAGGTTGCCCATTTCTATTTCCGTCCACACATTTAACAACACGAGACCTCAGCAGGAAGCAGGTGGTTTGTTTGCTGTGTTGTTTATGTCCTATCTTTTTCCCAGGCTCGCTGCACACACAAACTGGAGGCTGAACAAGACCCTTGTGCTGCTGAGGAGGAGGACGAAGTCAGGACAAGGGGGAGATGAGGGGATAGGGGAAGAGATTGTGAGGGAGGTACGGAGAAACATGAGGGGAGGATGGAACGCAGTCGAGGACAAGGAAAAGACAGGAGGCATGAGGATGCCGACAGGAAGAAGAGGACGAGAGGAAGGTACATGCAAGTTTGTTGTGCTTTCTAAATAAGGAAAAAATCCCTCCCGTGTTTTCATTACTTTTTTGAGACCTTGAGAAACATAATACATCCTCCTTGGTTATCCTGCAGCGCACAACCATTTAGCCAATCTGTAACAGAATTTATGATTTGGTTGCAGGCTATGTCCCTCTGCACCACCTGTTATACGGATTTCTCCCACAACTCCCCCAATCCTCTCTAATAAAATAACACATAGCCAAAGATTGCTCACTCACAAACCTAGAGCTCAGATTACTCTAACCTCAACTGCTTTTTATGCTGCATTTAAAATAACCTGAAGAACACCAGTCGCTGTTCTCACCTGCACTGATCGCCACGGGGTGTTTGAGGTTTGCCAAGTAAATCCACTCAACTGCATCATCGCACTTTTCTCCCACAAGTCTGAGAGGATGTGGGCGTCATGTGATTCGATTTGCTGGGTTGACGGGGATAAAAAGGCACATACGTAACCCTCCTCATGAGCAAACACATACAAAAAGAGAGGAGGCAATCGCAATCTTTCCTCTAAACCTAGATAATGAAACCATCATTCATGTGGGTGCACAGGACAAACACCTTCAGCTGTTCTAATGTGTACCAAACCTGCTGTGATAGCAATTCAGTCAACAGTGGTGGAGAACGTATTCAGCTCAATTACTCAAGTACTAATACAACAAGGTAAAAATACTCTGTTACAAGTTAAAGTCTTTATTCAATATCCAACTTAAGGTCAAGTACAGACGTATTATCAGCAAAATGTACAAGTAAAAATACTTGTTCTGCAGAAAAATGCCAGCATTATTATGCATTACATTATTAAAAGGGGCTTATGTAGTTTTGTAATGAAATTAATCAGTTTTTATTGCCTATGCGTGAACGGGTCATAATCTCACATAGAAATGAACCATTAGCAGGCTCTCTGTTACCTATAACAGCCTATATACTGCTTCCTATGTGAAGATATTGGGTCGGATTTTCTGCGAAACCCATTGGCGAAACTCATTGTAAAACATATTTAAGTACTGATTAATTATATTCCACTAGAGTCAGCAGAGTTTAATTCCTGTCTATAAAAGCCTGAGTAAGGCTTTCTGCTGAATACCATTCGGTCATCACTGTCCTCCAGGCCATTCAACAGCAACAATAATTTGTCTTATTAAGAACAATTAACACTATACAGAACACAAATGTGATATAGTTTTAACATTTCATTGTAAAGTGCATTTTAATGACTCAATAATTTGCTCTCTAGTTCCTGTGAGCTGCCTCCTACCGACCCAGTTTATCATTCCCCCTCTGCTGGGATTTGCACGAAAACCTTTTCAGCAAAACAATCAAGTATTTTAAAGCAAACAGAGACAGAGAATTCTGAAAGTGGCTAAAATCAAAGCATGAAGCAGATCACAAACAGGGGAAACCATGTTGTTCCGTTTAACCCTCAAAACATTTTCGCATCAATTTTAAAGTTCAGCGATGTTAACACATCACGTGGGATTTGAAATGGGCCACTCCATCTAAAATAATTAAAGCTCATTTTAATTTTTTCACCAAGAGAGACGCTCATCAAATCATCTTTTGCTGACTCTCTAGGACATGTTTATTTTACTTCCAAACCAATTCACATGGTTGAGAACCCATTTACATAATAAGGCTTGATTAAAAAAGTCTCTCAGCAAATAGATTCAAAACAGTGCTTATTCAACACCTCAGTTTAAGCTGATGCTGTGGGCTAATGCAGCTTTGCTACATTAAATCAACTGGCTTAATGCTGAAAAACAGGCGGCAACTTTGTCAAACAATGTAAATAATCAGGAAGAGGGAGTGCATGTGGAAACAGATTAGAGTCTTATAAATGATGGGGAGAATAAAAAAGAACTAATGGATATATAATGTCCATCTTCTACAGCCACTTAGTGTGAGAGTTTGCGGGGAAGCTGCAGCCTTTCTGACCCAAGCGTCCATATCCGGGGCTGAAAAGTAAAGCCAGCGCAGAAGTGCCAAAATTTTCAAAGTTGCCTATGTTAAAATGTCCTACTTTGCAGCAGAAATAAACTTTTACAGCTTGGTGCAAAAAAACGGTTTATAGCCAATTTCCCCCTTCATGAGAACTGAGCAGGAATGACTTTTTATATAACTTACTAGTGTTGTCACTAATATTGATTTTTTTGATACAAATCAATTCTGAATATTTCAAGTAGGGCTGTCCCCAACTGAGGATTTACATAGTCGAATCAGAATCGTCAAGTCCTGCTTATAGTTAACTGATAGTCAAATCATGTGTTTTGTGCACGGTGAGCCGGGGGGCCGGGTTACACATTATACCTCTGCTTTAATCTTGAGAAGCTGCAGAGCTGCAGTCTCTATTCATTCAACTGACAGTGTAAATTTCCAGCTAAACTGAGGCTTTTTGAAGACCCTTTTATCTCTCTCTCACCTGTTAGGGTTAGGTCTTGTGCAGAGTGCTGCACAAGACCGACAACTGCATGCAACTGTAGCCGGCTATTTAAAAAACAATAAATATTCTTTGTGTGGTTCATCAACGGTTATAAATTATCCAACTGGGCACAACACCAGTGAAGCTGGGGTCTGTCTCTTTAGCAAGTGTTCCTCTTCTGCCACTACATACATCGCAGGCGGCTAGCCACTAGGGGGTCCAGCAACCAGGCTTCATTCGTCCTGCCTCAGCTCTACATCTTTGCATATTTTTGGAGGAGCCAGAGTCAAGCAATGCCAAGATGACGATGGCCGGAGCCGATGAAAGCCGCCCACACTGAGCTTCACAAACAGCTGCAGTCAAAGTATTTTTTTGCTTAGAAAGGTTCCTAACTGACTGAAGTGACCTAGTAGAGGCAGCAATGATAAGAGCTGGTCAAATTCTCCAAATGCTAAGGAAAGGTGCTTCAATGCTTCCTTTCTTATCTCCTTTAGCATAGGGTACACTGGACCATCTTTACAAAAGGAAAGGAGATAATGTAGTCCCACAGTTCCTTGCGGCTGCAACATTTAAAGCGACGCACCATTCTCAAACTCAAACAATAAATGAAATCCATCGACCGCATCGCGCCACGGCGGTTTGTTGCTGCATCGAGCAAAGCGTAGCACAGTGTACTAGTGGGCGACCTTGCACGCACACTGCAAAGTTCAAAATAGTTGAACTTTTCCACTGAACCCAGCGGTTCTGCACTGAACCCCGGCCATTATGCCATAACTTGCTAATGTTTTGAACTGTCAAAAATAATTGAGACCTATATGCTAGCTATGTTACTAGTCTTGTAAAATGATCAAAGTGAGGATAATGTTGAAATGTGTAGGCTAATGTCATACGCTCAGTTTAAAATAGTTATTTGTGGCCAATGTATTGCCAGTCTTCAGCAATATCACTAATTCATTTTACTTCAGTCACAGATGTTGACACCCTTGCCTTAATAAAAGGCAGAGGTCCAGCTGTATGACCTCTTGAGTAAATGGGATTCATGTTGATAAATATTGGAGGGCAGGAGGGTGAGTGTGAGCAAGCATTCTCACTGTGACAACCATTTAGATTATTTAGTGACTGGTAGCCTATATGCCCTTTTGCGACATTGGTAATCAAGTAATATTTTTCACCGTGTTGTCCATCTTTAGATGGCCTGTATTTAAAACAACACAGTAAAAACGCACAGGGCGAAGTCTCAAAGATGCGCTTTTTGTAGTCAATCTTCAGAACATTGTATATTCACCATGGCAGGCTGCATCAGTGACATCTGCTGTCACATAATTACATAGCCTAGATAAGTGCAGTTGGATTCTCTTAGCTCCGCCGCTGTCTTTTCCCAAGTCCTTATGAATTCTCCTTCACATATTTTCTTGACGTCATGACTTTTTTTATTGAGGTCAAGGAAAAGTGGTTAGGAAATGACATTTTTTTGACCTTTAGGCCACAGCCAATGGTTGTTCAGAAATCTACGGGTAATGTCACAGACATTATGTCCATGTTTGATACAGCTACACGGGTTGCTACTCTATGAGGGCTTTGGACTAAGCCATTTAAATTAGTTGGGTCAGTACACTATTTCCTGCGCCAATGAAATAAAATCTACCAAAAATTTAAATGATACTCCACCCAAATGTATCACCCTCATTCCCTCTGGGCATAATACGTTTGTAGCATGATCCTGGGGCTGTGGTCAGTTTGTATTCACAGTGGTTACAGTATATTCCAATGGTGACCCAGTTTCACAGCATACAAAAAGGTCCAATCCAAACAAACTTCATGACTATTCCTGGAGGATAAATATCTGTTGTTGTTGTTCTGAACATTCATATTTTTGTCTCTTACATGTGGCTAAAAACACTGTGTCCGTCTCAAAAACTTACATACAGTCCTATTGACTGTGCAAGAATGTACAAAATTTTCCGAGCACCTTTTGAGTCCAGAGGTAGTAAGTGTTTCATAATTCACAGAAACATGTGTCAAAGCCAAAAAATGGGTAGAGTTTGAGCTGCAACAATTAATCAACCAACATAAAATGTATTTTGAGAATTGATACATTGTTTAAGACATTTATGAACCGAAGACGTGAAACATTTGACAGTTTCATTTATAAAGCAGTGTGTATTCATGCCCACAGTAGGTAGGGCTATACAAGCAGTCTAGTTCACTGTGGCTGCTCTGCCTCAAGCTGACCGGTAAGAAGGTACCCTTGTGGCTAATCAAAAATAAAACTGCTGTGTTTACTGTGCCCTCTGAAAAGACAGTTCTCACGGCAATAGAAAATGTTGGCAGTGTTGTTACAGTTGGTTTCACAGTTATATACAGTAAAAACTGTAAACCAGCACACCCTTTAGCCCTGAAAAGTGTAGATGTGCTCTTAATGACCCCTTTTTATATCAGTACTTCAGCCTGTTCCAACACTGGTTAGACCTGCCAATTACAAGAGTGACAAAGAAAAAGTGCAATTTTACCAACTGTGCCACGTCTGCACATCTCATCCAACAATGTCAGAGCTGCTATCATTAACCACAACCAGTACCCATGACTGTGGTTATTTATAGCGCCTGTATCCTTATTTCATTCAATGTAGGCCTACCTCTAAATCATTGTAGGAGGTTATTTCTCAAGAAAAGCAATGATCTAGTTTATGGTGCCATTATCAAAACATAAAGTGCTTCACAATAAAAGGATAAAATGAAAGGAACTTCAAAACTGGGACATCGAATACAAGAATAAAAAAATTGCTCATAAAAAAAATTACCATAATAATAATAACCATCACTGTGTAGACTGTAAAGACATCAATCAGTGACACCTAAAGTTACAGAATAAATAATTGTTTGATTCTTATAAGGTGAATCTCTCGCAGTGGTCTCGCATTTCCTTGTGTAGCCTTTTCTGTCTGGTACACGAGACATTAAAGGGGTGATGACACTCATTTCTTTTCTCATGGGGAAGCCAGGGAGCTAAAAACAGAGGAGCTTAAATCCTCTGCACACAGGGCAAAGAATGCGGTTGGCGGTCAACCGACAAATCCCTGTCCACAAAATATATAAGCATTAAACCCATGATTACACAGAGGGATGCATACAAAAATAGACCCTGAACAGCGGGTTCACATAGTACCAAAAATACTGCATGGACTGTTATGGACTCATCTTCAGACTGTTGTTTTCCAATCCCTGCTATCAAAAACATGGGAAGGTCCCAGGGCAGGCGACTCATTGTGGACATAATCTCAAAGAAATCTAGAAGGCACTTGAACCAATTATGAGAATAGACTATTTTTATCTATAACATGTAAATGGTGTGTCCTTGTTGCAGCTAATGCATCCAGCAGACTCAGATTCCCCATTAAGAGACCGTATTCTCAATTTAGAACATATCAAGGAGAGCTAATTTAACCTTCAGTAGGACTACAAGTGCAATAAAGAGATAGCTGTCAGGCAGGAGAGAAAATCTGATGACCACTTATGAAAAAGCATGAGACAGGAACAGCCACACATTTACCATCCCTTCCCCTGCCATGTATACTTAATACACGCTCTCAGCACAGGAATATAGGGGTCCAAATGTTCTCAGGGTAATTATTTTATTGTTGGCAGGAGCAAATATGAGTTCTATTTACTAAAGGAGTTGGAGGAGGAGAACAGTGTTGCTAAGAGCTTTGGTCATGCAGCACTGCAGATAATTATAACTGTACTAGCATGACTTTATTACTCACAATCCGGATGCTTCCTTTCTTTCTATGTCACAGATTAGAAGGTGCATAACGCACAAAGGCCCCTGAGGCCAAGCTTTCATAATAGCCAAAACGTGAGCGCATGTAATCTTAATGGTACGTGGGCCGTCTTGAACCGCCGAAGGGACGGTTCTGCAGGGTTCTGCCCAAGGTCAGCGGGGCATGTGTGTGGCTGGGGTTCTCTTGCATCACTGCGCTCTCTGATCTGGCTCCACTCCACCCCCCACCCCCTCTCCCTTGGCCATTTTGAAGGATAACAGACCATGTTTGGTTAGCTGGTACAAAGAGAGGAGACGAGGCAGTAGAGAGCTGTTCCAAAGAAGGCCATATCTAACAGGAGACTGCACAGATTGTGCAGGATTTAATCTCAAATTCATCAAGTGGCTTAATCTCTGCCACCAATACATATATAAAAAAAAGTATCCCTTTAAGGTCAAAATTTAAATGTTGCCATTTCAAGTGTGGCCAGACAGATTTGCCTTCAGCTGCACCTTATGGTAAAATATGAAAACATGAAGTGCACTATATCACTTGAGCTGATATGATTAGTCAAAATAATCTGAAACTATTTTGATAATTGTGTCATTTTTCAAGCAAAAATGCCAAACATTTCTGATTCTAAACTGTGACAATTTGCTGTTTTTCTTCATCTTATGTGACCATAAACTGAATATCTTTAGGTTTTGGAGTTTATAATTTGATATCATCACTTTGGGCTTGTTACAGTCATTTTTCACAATTTTCTGACATTCTTAACCCAAAAGATCTATCAATTAATTTAGAAGATATTCAGCAGGAAAATAAAAATAATCCTTACTTGCAGTCCTATGTATTGCCCTAGCTTTACTCCTTCATGTTCCATTTCTACCCTGGACCTAGAAAGACGTAGTAGTCTTTCCAAATGTGCACACCACTGGTTTGTGCAACAGTTTCCTTGAGCCATAAAATGCCAAATCAATACACATCACTGTTTTACGTTGCTTTTGTGAAGCTTGTCCCTGTCCAGACCCTGTGCCTGGCTGTTGTTGACAGTTGTGCTACTTTAATTTAATAAAAACTGCTGGTGCATTTTAATGTCTAGATAGATCTAGATGTTATCCACGCACTGACTGAGATCAGGGAGGACACGGTTTTGGTTACAGTCTGCCAGCCAGTCCACAGTGAAACAAACACCACAGGCAGGCGAGAAGCCAGTATTTATCTTCACCAGTGCCCATGCCCAGTAACGCTGGCCCTTGCCCAGCAACACTCATCCAAAGTGGGGGGTCCCAGGCTGCTGCTGCTGAATCTCCATCCAGCCCTGTTATATTACACAGCTCACCTCCAGAAACAAAAACTGTACTGGCATGTTCCGTATTCTCTCAGCAGGTTACTGCATGAAAAGCCCTGCTGTCATCGCCGCCTTGATTATCTAATCGAATTAGGAAATAGAAAGCGAAGTTGATTTGTGTTTACAAGGGGAGGCTGGGTGCATTGACAGAGGAGAAAAGCACAGTCGATGAGAGGAGAGGAGAGCTTTCAAAGAGCTTTCCAGGCTGTCATTATTAGCTACCCTGAATGCAGCATCTAATGTGTGGGAAGAACGTGCATGCCAGTCATTTAAACTGTAACCACACGCACAATGATACACACACAGACAGTTAGCATAATGGATACACTTCAATGCCATTCGAGGGGGGGAGAAAAATGTGAATATCATTAACAATCATAATGTAACTCTACATTAACTGACACGATCATTTTAGCCGTTTGGCAGATTCAACGTGGGCTCTAACTGCTCTGCACAGAAAACATGCATTGTCTCACGTTGATCGCTGTTTTGTCCAGGGGGAAATGCCTCACTAAAAATCCTGTAGAAACCGTCGCTTCGTGACTCTGCAGCTCCCTGCAGTTGGTCACTTCAAACTGTATCTGCCATTTTTTTAAAGCACGTAAATTCACAGCAAAAAGCCGTTTCCTTTGCCATAATGTCAGTAATGTCGCTAATAGAAGAAGAAAAACGCCACTAACCTTGGTCGGGTCTCCTCCTGTTATCCACTTGTTACAATGGAAATTTAACACCATGGATCCTCAGTTAAGTTTCCTGGCAGACGGACAAAAACCGCAGCACGCCGGCCGAGCTGGGCCGAAACTGAGGCAGGCTGGTGTGGAGGAATAAAAAAAACGCGTGGTGAAGAAGTGTGTGTTTAAAGCCTAGGTGCGTTTTTTTTTCTTTCTCGGGGTACAAACAACGAGAAAAAGGTTGTGTCTTCAAACAGCTGTTTTCCAAAATGGAGTTAGCCGTGTCTGAGCCAATCAGAGCGCGCCTGTGGAGGCTCCCACTCCTCTGTGGGCAGGAGCCAACGAAACACACTGCACCCTGAAGATCAAACACTTCACGATTATTCATTTTTTATTTATTTATTTATTTATTTATTTATGTTGGGGCTTTTTTTTCGTGATGGTTCATTGTAGCCTTTTAAGCTTTATTTAGACACACATCAAACAACCAGACACCTTAATTTAACAGATTTCCTTGCAGGGAACACCCTAATGTAGTTTCTTATGTTGGTTTTAGCTAGTGTTAAGTATAGGCTTATGTAAGGCTATATTTATCCAAGTACAAGGTACTTATACTTAATATGAATAGTACCACTTTATGCAACGTCTACTGGACCACATTTCAAAGGCAAATGTTGTATTTTCAATTCACTACAGTATTCCTTTTCTGATTTTCATGCCCTTCCTGTTCAGGAGTAACCATGTATCTCCAAATTTGGTCATTTTTAAAAGGAATTCTTCAGTTAAAGTAAGGGATTAAAAGTCCCTTTATGGGTTGAGAATATTCTCCTTTCTCATAAGATAAATAAACAATTTAAACCCCCTTAGACTAGCGGGAACATGTGTAGTCACAAAGCTTAAAACAGGGCTGTTTGTCTGAGCTCATGAAAAGTGGGCTGTTTTTTCATCCAGAATGGTTAGAAGAGTCTTTTGTGATTCTGAAAACACCTTCAAAACATTGGTGAGTGTTTTTAACTGACCTTTTGGGCTTTTCAAAAAACGCTGGGCATATATTCTTCACATCTGATCTGTCTGTGAGAGGCACAAACTGGGGCTAAAGGGCCTTTCAGACACACTGCAACAATGGCTCAGCCGCACTATGAAACCCATTATTTACAAAGGCTTGTGCCACACCAGGGTGGTTTCTTGCTGTGTCGACCAATGTGCAGCACACCACTTGGCGAGTAGTTGAACTTTTGCTCTGAACCCAGCAGCCAGTGCAGTTCAAATCACTTCCTATCTGAAAGAGTATTAAGGCTGCCCTTGCCCCCCTACATGCCCGCTTCTTTCAAACCTCACTCTTCCAGTTTGCAATGCAGGTTTTCTGATTAAACGCTCATGACATCACCGGGTTATTGTTTCAGACTATTGAAAGCTCCTTCCGCGTGCTGAATACTCCCTGGGAAGTATGAACTGAACTTCATTTGTAAAATCAGCGGAGTGGAGTATTGATCTGCCTTTTTTTGTTGCATAAAAAGTCGTGTTCACTAAATTAATGTCATGGAAACAGCAGACTAACAATATCCCATAGTGTAGGCTGTGTGGAGTAAAAAAAATATCAAAATCTCATGAAAGAAACCAAACAAATTAATGAGTTCTGTGTAGATGTTGGAAATGGTCCAGTATCTAACCAGCAGGCTCTCATGACAGCTTTTTTTAATCACCATTATAAGGAAATGAAATGAAATATATACTGTATACAACCATAATTGTATAAGGGGTCTTTTCTAATTCACTCTATGTCAAAATAATATAGCAAACCACTTGGATGTAATCTGTTTAGTCACATAATCCTTGAACCCCATGTTAAGCACTACTGACCTATGATTAAATTTTAAAGTCAAGGGACACTGGGTTTTCCAAATGTTTACACATATACCGTACGCACGTTTGCCCATAGACCAGCTTGATTTAAACGTAATCCTCAGGAGCACTCACAGGTACACAACCTTTAGAATATAGTATGGTTCTCTGTGCTTTAGGTAAACAGACATTTTAACGACTTTAAAATGATTGCTTTGATTTTGCGAGATTTACATTTGCTCATGCACTTAACTTCAGTGTAATATTTAATTATCCTTCTACTCTACGACATTTCACAAGGAAATACTGTACTTTTTACTCCACGACCTTACATTTATGTGACAGCTATTGTAGCACTGTTGTATTAGACTGCATGAGTTTTCGCTAGGTGTACCTAATAAACTGGCAACTATGTATATATAATAATATAGCAGTCTGAAAAGGCCAATACTGCAAAATAAACTTTCCTTATAAGACTAATGTACTTTTACTTTTACATTTTTGAATGCAGAGTGTTTCTACACTGTGGTATTTCTACTTTGACTAAAGTAAAAGATATGAATATTTTTTCCACCAGTGTTTCTGATGTCTTTGGGGATCCTTGAGCTCAGTTTGGGAAACGCTGCTCATGTCAGTTGCAAATATGTTGTGAAAGTACCCACAACTTCCCCAGAGCCTGCAGCATACCACCACCCTCTGCCAACAAAAGCATCCACAGCACAAACAAGATACAAATAGAACTTTCTCCGTTTAAGTTTTACTTTACTGGCTTCACTACCAACGATAAATATCCTGCAACACAATACAGCTTATAGTCACAGACATGCTTAAAATAAAAATATAAAAGACTGACGAAAATGATTCAAGTCCGCGTCTGGCTAATGCAAGAAAACAGATCCAACATTATAGCACATTTCTGTACATGGCTAGGTACAAATTTTGGCAAACTAGATGTCTATAAAGTCAGAACTGAATGTTCTCTGCCCCTGTGACTCATGTGATCAGTAATGGCCTTTTGTTAAGACTGGGTGATGAAACACAGACAAACAGGTCAAAAAAGGTAACAAAAAATAAATAAATAAACAGATAAGGCAGATTATCTGAACTTAAAATAATCCTCACAGAAGATTAAAGCTACAGAAAACTAAAGCATCAACTAAAGAAAGGCCCTGAAATACTGTGTATGAGTTTGATATACCAGTAAATCAATTACATTATCACTCCACAGCAGCCATCTATTTCCACTTACTAGCAATGAAGTATGTCTGCTCTTATGTAAGACAAGCCCTGATGAGAATATTGCTTTGGTGCAAATCCAAAATCTATTCATGGTACACAGGAAAATCTATTGATTAATAACAGTTTAAGGCAATGTATGAGATGATTACATACACAAAAACTGTCTCTGTTTCTTTGAGTTGAGTTGTGGGGCAATGTAACCATGCAGACAGAGCACTTAAGGCCTGTATATGATTGACTGTCCTTGTGCAGATACTAAACAAACTGAAGAAATGTGAGTTTGAGAAGCAGTTTCTTCCTAAGAGGAAAATATTTAAAAGGAGGGGTTCACATTTTTCCATGTCTGTCGTATAACCATACGGACATAATGTATGTACACTGAAACACTTTTTGCTCGCTGTAATCATTAATTCTGTTCAGACTGACCATTAAAATACCCCTTCCTAATGTGCTTCTAGGGATGGAAGACACAAACCACAGTCCTCTGTCCAGACAAAAAGATATATCAAAGTTCAGCTGAAGCTAATATGAGGCTTCAGCAGTCTCAGTTAGCTTTAAGTACAGAACTCGGACAGTGCATCTGAGCTGAGCTGCAGTGGAGGGTTAGTGATACAAAGAAGAAATTCCAAGTTCCAACTGGTTCTGCTGATGCCTCATTTTAGCTTCAGCTAAACTTATAACAAGGACCGTGGATTATGTCCCCCATCCCTCAGATAGCGAAACACATTAGGAAGGCATCTTTTAATGGTGTGAACAGGAGGAATGGCTGTATTAAGCAAACCCTGGTTTAATGTACATATGGGTGCCTAACTATTGAAACAAATGTGAACCTTTTAAATACCACCGTATCCCCTTTTATGCCACCTATAATGGCAAAAACATGCATCTGCTCATATCAAAAGCCTCTTTGCCAGAGCTTGCAGCTGCCTTGGAACCATGGTTAAATGCTGGACTATGTGTAAACTACAAAAGACTATCCACCTATAGTAGTGCTCCTTAGTTAGTAAAATAAATCATGTATAATATTGGCAACTTGCCCATGAAAAGTCTACACACATGTTTCAAATGAAACAGAAAATGTCCTCTCAGTGATGGGAGTGTATTCAGCTACAGTCTGACATCAGTAACAGTAGTAAAGTTGAGAGCGCAGCCCCCTGAAGGTGTCGTCGTCCTGCCCGCTGGCCTGCTCGCCTTCAAACAGCATGGAGTCTGGGAGCACCACGCCCTCTAGTGGATCCGGCTGGCAGAACTCCACTATAAATTCCTCCTCACAGTCCAGCAGCAGTCTTGACCACACGTGCATGTCCAGTTGGCCCGCGGTGCCTCCGTACTCCTCCGGCAGAACCGACCGCGGGATGTTCCGATGCAGAGAGCGCAGGTCTGAGCCGTGGAGGATGTACTGCATGAAGAAGCAGACACCATGTTCACCATCTGCTTCATTATTTTAAGTGGCTGGAATCAATATTTCAAGTCACGTGAAAGGTGTCACTCACAAAGAATTATAATCTGACTGTGTGCTTCCCCTTAATGAGTTTTATTGCTTCTTTCTGTTCACTGTTTTGGTTTTACGGCCCACAACTTTACTATTTTTGTTCATTCTCGCTGCTCTCAAGTGCTTGGCTGAAGCAGGTAGCCGTTACCTGGAGAAAAGCTCTAAAATGAAACTGTATGCTACCTGCCTAGCACCAAATGACAGACAGACAAAGCTGACTACCTGGTGGACACAGTGGAGAGTTGGTGGAGTAACCAACTGTATGCTGACAAGTTCAACAATGGTGATGACGTAGCAGATATGTCACATGCCTTTGGTGTGAGAGGTGTGAGGTTCAATTCGCCACTGTGACACATCCACCAGTGTGGCCCTGAGCAAGATACTTAACCCCTAGTTGCTCCAGAGGTGTGCAACCTCTGATGAATAGCAATTGTAAGTTGCCTTGGATAAAGGCTTCAGCTAAATGGATAAATGTGATGTAACATATTTAATTTAAAAGGTGATAAAATGTCATTGTTGTTCTTGTTCCTGCAGATTAATTAATAAAAAGCCATTGTTGCAGGTTTAAATGAACACAAACCAATCCCCCTCGTGAGATTTTTAAATAAATATGGGGTTGTGTTTCTGCTGGTCTTTAATTCCTCTGAAAAGAAACCGCTCGGCCTTCCATTTTCACAGATGGAAATAGACTATTATTTTGGAGCAAAGTCTGTGGATAAAAGGCGGTACGCGATTCTTTGTTTAAAACAAAAGAGTCAATTCAAGGACAATACTCACCCTCTCTGCCATCTTCTCCTTCAGAAAAGGTTTAATTATAGCAAAGATGCCTTTGAAAATCCTGGGCTCGTTAATTATGTTAACAGCTTTGATTCTGATTGGAAACCCATCCTGTGGATTAGAAAAGAAACTGCATTCAGAACAGTCACAGCTGGTCGCTGTCAAACATTTCACATGTTTTTTGTGTGCCCATATAAATATTTCACACTCTGCAGTCACGACAAAAATCAACAGACGGTGCAAAACAAGAGCCACTGTTGTAAATGACAATGTCTTTTTCTTATGCACGTCACTCAAATTTAGTGCTGAGTCATTACAGAATAAGATTACAGTTTGAGTCAATGCTGCATTCATATATCAATTCCAGAAAAAGTTTTTTTTCATTTTATAATAGATTTAATTCAAATGTGTCATCACATCATAAGATGTTAGATTTTTATCAGATGATATATTTCTATCATCAGATGTTAAGATTTCTCACCTGGAGGATGCTTACAACTTTTTTGGCAAGGAACGGGCCTGGATTGGATGCTTGTGACATGCCCACTCCGGTGTAGTCAGCCAAGATGACAATACCGTTCACCTGTGTTTCCTCTGGCTGGATCAGCTTCTCCAGAGTCAGATATATGGCCCTCACGTTGTCAACAAATGGATAATCATTTGGTTTCCATTTTCCTGTAGAAAGAGATTGAGTTGAGTAATCGTACATCATGAGTAAAGCCCATCGTGGAAAAATTATCAGTAAGTGGCTATTAGTCATGTACTTAAGGATTTAAAAAAATATCCTGACTTTGTAGTCTACTGAATAATGTGACAGGTAAATGGGAAACAGTAATTTTATAATGGTTAATTCATTATAAAACTGCTGGATTCTCCAATAAAGATGAAGCAGACATCGACCTGGCCGAAGACAGAGGATGTATCTTCCATTGGGGTCGGGCTGTGGCAAGACGGTGAGAAATCCCAGGTCCAAGACGTGTTTCACCGTGGACGGCTTCAGGTCCTGGAACACCTCTGGCCAAGCCTTACGGCCTGCGTGGTAATTGAGCAGCAGCTGGAGGGCACGGTCATAATCAAACTTCCTGGCCCGCAGGAAGCGCAAGAGAAAAGCGTCGTCCAGCCTGGTCCTGAGATTGGGCTGTTCCTGCAGAGTCGGGTGAAAGAAATATGAGCTCAGTGGATAAAGAGTTTGTAAACAAAAACAAATTCAGCTACATTTGGAAAACAAAGCATGAACTGCAAAATAACTGCAATATTATCAAGGTTAGTTCGGCATATTTTATCATTTATTGTTGTCAACAAAGCCAAAGGAAATACCCAAACCAACAATTAACTGATACTACTAACAAGTATTGTGTGTCTATCTAAAGCCTGATGTCTCTCCTTACTCTGTTGTCCAGTACACACACATAGTCAGCAACACCATTGCGTTGTTCTTAGGCACTTTTAATCCCACTATACTGTCCTGCTGCTGTAAATGCTAACTAGAGCACGAAGTCTATGAAAAATGGTCTTAAAAATAGCTTTTGTGATAATGGGAACAGAGTCTTCTCATTTTAAGGATGTACTTAAATATTACTGGCATATGGCGACAACAAAAACAGCACAAAGCAAAACCTTCAGTATCATGTCTCTCAGTGCTTGGACATCCCGGAGACGCCACTCTGGTTTCTCCTGGAGCTCATCCCGTGCCTTGGCCACCAGTTCAGGGGTCAGGGTGCAGGAATACATGGGTGGAGGGGGTTCAGGGAACCAGCTGTGTCCTGCAGCTGCTGACTGGTCCACTGGAGGAGACCTGAGATCGATGGACTCATGCTGATCATCCATTGACTGACTGGGTGAAGCTGTTTGGAAAGCAACACACACGAGGCACCAGAGAGGTTATGAAAAGACTAAACAGCTTCTTGCAGATGTCAAACACACAGTGTTTACATCCATTAATATCACTTTACCTGAATTAATATAAATATAAAACGTTGTCTGATATCTGAGAAGGGATTAAAGTTTCCCACAACAGCGCAAACATGCTAACTGTAACGGTGTGTATTTGCTTAGCAATAAGTCGGATGGCTAATTAAACCTGATCCTGAGCAGAGCCGATGCGTCAAAAGTCAGAAAAATGGCTGAATACTAACCCAGAATGCGTTCAACATTAGAAGTCTATGACACACAGAGAGGCATTTTATTGAGCATCCATTGGTAAAGTGATTAAATGTTATCAATAACACAGCAGAGACGGCCCAAAAACCAAAGTATTACAAATCACAACCGACCTGTCAGGAAATCCTTTTTCCGGGTAAAGAAACGACGCTCTCTCATTGGTCCATATGCAGCACGTGATCTACTGCTGACGCACCGGGGCAGTCCTGTCGTGTGTCTGTTTTGGTGGCTGTGCTGCCTTCAGGTGCCTCTCGTGAACTAGTCCAATATGTCGCCCACACAAATAAAAAAAGGACTTTGTTCCAAAAAGTCTGTGTTTTCGTGGGAGTTTTGAGTACACGTTTTTGTTAATTTAAAAACTTTCTTCTAAAACGCTATTTTGACAACTGACTTACTGATTTTAATTGATAAAACATACAATAAGTCTTTTTCACACGGCGTCTGTGCACTTGAACCCCACATCTTGCAAACTAACATAAACAGAAATGTCATAGCCTACTTCATCAGGCTTTACTGAATAGGCCTACTGATTTAAATGAAAAACATCGGGTCTATTTTTACGACAGATCATGATGTTATTAATTTTATGCAGCTGTATTAGTTGATAGCCATCATACGTTAACGTTACAGAGTTGTACTTCCTCACTTTTAGATTTATCTATCTTCTAAAATCTAATACTTTCTAGAGTTTCTAGCCCTAAACGTCTTTTTCGAAATATTTTATGGCTATAGATGTATCAATTACACTTGAATGCGGTAGGTGGCAGAGTTTACCTGCATATTGCTCAGGCTACATGTCGTGTTAAAATCTGACAGGTACTGTATGTTTTTTTCCTTCAAATTTATTGTAAGCGTTTGGTGTTTTGGTAGGGGGAAAACACTGCCTGATATCTTATCTCTAAGGATGACTTTAATGTCTAAAGCTTCCACAAACCTCTGCCATTTTAGTTAGGCTTAGTGCAGCACATTCACATTCAGTCACAGATTTTTTAAGGAATGTAGCAGTAGCCCCCACCCGACATGTCTTGAATCAGTGCTATCTATCTATAATGATTTTATGGCACTTTATCAGTCTGAAGCAACGTTTGCATTAGGCTATCAGCGAACAAGCAGCACTGCCACGTTGGAGCCACTTTTTGTCCTGATTTTCCATGATGTATGATTTCTTCACTAAGTTGCACCTATTGTTATTTGTAATTCAGAGTATGTGCAGTCCCATCAGTTCATCAGAAAACTCTGCTCTTACAGTAAAAACATGGTCTGCACAAAATGTAAAAATAGACCTTGAGATTTATTAATTCATCTTCACATTGTAAGGCGAAACATTGCCTGTTTTTGTAAGGCAGTACAGGTTACAAGGCACAATTTATTCCATCAGTTAAACCACGATAAAGTACTAAACAAAAAATATAATATATTTTTAAAAACCAAAATAACATATCATTGGGAGACTTCCTCAGTGTGTCTGCCTGTGACTTTTACAAAGCGGCACCGCAGACTTCACCACATGTACCATTATTTCTTGGTGTAAATCTTAAAATGTCAAATTTTACTACTGTAAATAATGATTCTTCAGTACACAAAACAAACTACAGATATTTTAGTCCTGTCACAGAATAGTTCAAGGACACCCAAAAAAAAACCTCATTCAAGGGATTTCTTTTAGCTTTTATAAAATGAATTTCTGTCTGAGTTGACACCATTTTATCACTAATGAACATAAAATAAAATACTGTGCAACGCTAAATACATGACAATATAAGGCCTGTTGTAACATTCATAAAATACTGACATGATCACGCCACCATGTCTAACATAAGCCTTACTACACACACTGAGGCCATGCTAAAGGAAGTGATGTTACCCAATAATAAACTATATATACAAAAATGTATTTATATGTGTCAGTCTTACAGAACAACATCATGACTGGATAGTGTTGATGCTTTTAGTTAGTTTTTAGTTAGTTTTGTCTGGCTTTCGCTGAGCTGTGGAGCTCAACTGCAGCTGCATGTGTGAACAAATAGATCCCTGAAGAAAAACAGCAATCTGCGAGGGACATCACTGCGATCACATTCTACATATTCAGCTACTTTATTGTTTCAGTCAAGTTAACAGCTTGTGTATAAACTTACATATAAAGACCCTGGTTTAACACAATAAAAAAACTGAAGGAATAACAATTCAGAGCAATGTTAGATTGCCTCTTGCTTTGTAATAGTCGGTTGAGGGATGGAGGTTGGCTGCTTGGGCACGGTGGCAATGACCCCCTGAGCCATTTTATAATGTTCTGAGCTCGAGGCAGTAGGCGGAGAAGGAATCGGGGTTTCAGGAGTGGCTGAAAAGTGGAACACAAAGAAACAGGAGCAAGTTAGAGGGAGAAACTGCAGCACAAGCAGAGGCATATTTACCGCTCTGTGGTATAATATGTTGTGGGGCAACACAATTTTCAGATAAGAAATAAGCACTTTTGTGAAATTTCTCAGAGCATTAAACATGTTAAGAAAGAATAACAGAAGTTCTCTTTGACAAAATAAGCCAGATTAGTTTCCATGAAGAACTTAGAGGATTATTCTGCCAAGCCTGTTTGTCCTTCCAGCTACCTGACTATGCTGTACATGGAGCTCAGTGAGGGGGGAAATTTGAAAAAATGTGGCAATAAAAAAAACTCAATGTTTAAGATGAAGATTCAGAATTAATTTTAGAGGCCACCACAGTGGTTGTGCTGTTTTTTTTACTTACAGATTTGACCATTGTGGATAGGCGTTGTCATGTTGCTGGCCACTATAACATTGCTGCTGAGGTGCTCCTGGACCAGGTGAGGGTGCAGAGAGTGAGGTGCATGTGGAGCCTCATTGGCAGAACCTGACACAAAACACACAAATATACAGTCAATCTTAACTGACTATACAAAAAATACCACAATCCTCTCTGTTGTCTATATTGTTAATACAAGTGGATACTGTACATTGATCCAAAGCTCAGAAATCATGGTCTGTCAAGGTTGGTTGAAATAGCTCACCTCCGAGAAGCATTTCTTGTAGCAGGTTGTCGATCTTGGCCATACCAAAGAGTTTGACAAACTGGATCTGTTCAATCATCTGCCAGGTGATGCTCTGTAGCGTCGGCAGCAGCAGGAGCAGCTCCCCGAAGCGTCCCCGGGAGTCGTACTGCCTGTCATTGATGTAGTCTTCCAGGCTGACCTGGACCTGGTATCGCATCCTCTTTATCTTCCCAGGGTCACTCAGACCTTTAGCATCTGTGGGCAAATAAAAGAAGGGGTGTTTACAAAGAGAAGCGTGTTATTGGGTTAGGGTAACTTCATTTTAATAGAGTGTCTAGAATACTCTCTTCAGCTTTTAAACTTCTCGCTGATATCATATTGCATTGAAAACTAGCTAACACAATCAAGAAGTACTGGTACCTGGGTCAAAGAAAACTATGGCTTTCAAGCATGCATATTCATTGTCGTCTATCTGAAGCTCCTGGAAGGGAAGCACCAGCTCATCCAGGATTCTCACTGCTACTCTGCCCACTTCCAACTCCGGGCAGTTTCTGGGAATGATGTAGTCGTTTCCTACAGGAGAATCACATTGTAGGGTGAGATTTCACACAATACATTAGAATTTAGTCAATGATGAGACAATGCTTTGGACAATGAGTAATGGTATTTTGAATATGGTGAAATACTCCTTCTTGTGTGAGTTTTACCTAATAAAAGGATGTCTTTGTACAGCATGGACCTCTTTGCAGCACCGAGCAAGAGGTGTTCTCCAGCATGGGCGCGCAGCAACGCCACCTGAAACCCCATGAATACATTTACTCATTAGCTATGTGTTAATAATCTGCAATCCTCTGCATATTAATTAGACTGTTTTGATATTGTTTATTTCTATGTCTTTCTGAAAAGTACTTTCATCTGGAGCTCACTGAAGAGAAGAAGAGAAAAACCCTGGCGAGTAAGACACCCACTGATATAACATCAGCAAATCAGTTACCAAGGCCTGGTGATCACACTGTTAATGATTCTGCAATGATTCTCGAGGAGGGATACAACTTTAAAACCAGCTCATCATATTCTAACTCTAAAATACATTAACCATTCCGGTTGAAGGGTATGAGGTTTTGAGTGATGAAAAAAAACTTATAGTACATGGAAATTTTCTTAATTTATCTCTACTAAATTTTTATTTTTATTAGGAAGAACATGGTTACTGAGTCTATACTCGCGTGCTCCTGCCGCCCACACTATGGTTTTGAGTAGACTGGTTGATGAGTGACCAGAGTGTCTATACAACTATGTACACTGTGTCTGTCTATGAGTCTTACCTGGTCGTCCAGGGGCAGGTCACAGAAGGCTGGGATGTACTTGGCCCACTCCACCAAGACCAACAGCTGTTGTTTCATGGACTCACACACGTCTGTGATGGTGGCGATCTTTTTAGTCCTTATGTCGCCGTTCAGTATAGGAGCAGGGGAGGTTATCTAGACGAGGCAGTGCAGACATGAAATCATTCGATGCCTAGTTACAGGTCACACTCAAGTGTGATTCCCAAAGATGATTTTTGTAGGTCTTACCTGTCGTGACAGTACGTCTGCCTGGATCAGCGCATTAATGGATGGTAAACTGCTGTCTTCATAGCTTGATCTCCTGGTGCTGATTCTGTCTCTTTCATTCTGCACAGCTAAAACACACAGATTCATTACTGCTGCAGCAACATTCAGCTTGTACTTGCAGAAGAAAAATGTGCCCTTGTAATGCAGCTAAAAAAAATGCAGGAAAATAATAAAAAATGTTTAATTTCTCCATTCGGTTGTTGCACAAAGAACATCATTTAAAAGAAAAATAAGTCTTCCGAGGTTGTCACGTTTATCAGTATATGGCCATTATTGCTTGGAAATGTTTGCTCAGCATAAGCTGGTTAGAGACTTCAGCGCTCCACTGAGTGAACATTAACAAAGTAATACTCTCGTGGGTATTGCGACACACTCAGACGAGTCGTGTCAATTCGGAGGGGAGACAGCTCACACTCTGGGAGTGATATGCTGATTAAATGGGAATTTCTCTTTTTATCAGGCAAAACAAACTGTTGTTTTCTGAAAACATATAGATTGAGTTTAAAGATTCAGTCAGTTTGTTTTGAACAAACAAAATGCTCTTACCTTCTTTCTTCATGCCAGCTCTGAAGCATTTCTTCAGTCTGCAGTATCTGCATTGGTTTCGCTTGTCTTTGTCCACAATGCATTGTCTGTTGAACCTGGAAAATGAGTGGAATGACTTTGTTAATGCTGTCATGTGTGAAGCTTTTAGAGCTGCAGCAATTGCTTAATTAATCTGCAACAAAATTGTTTAAGCAATATTTGAAAGATAAATGCTAGTTTCCAGCTTCTCGGATGTGAGGATTTGATGTTTTTCTTCACAGTAAACTGAATATTTTTGTATTTTGGAATGTAGGTCAGACAAAACACAACCTGTCACATAAACCTGTTGGAAATTATAATTTTCACTATTGTCTGACATGTTATAGGAAAAAAAAGATTAATCAGTTAATCAAGAATTAATTTATAATGAAAATAATTATTAGAGTCAGCGCTAGAAGCAATTAGGCTCTTTTATGCAGTATTTATAACCAATTTACTGAGATAAACAACACAAGTTTATGTTTTGGTTTGTCTCTCTTTCACTTCTATTAAAAACACACAAACATCAGTTGGGAACCAGCTCCATTGGCAGGGCTAGATTTTATTAAGTGAGAAAGTAAATAACTTTATTCATATAGCACCCTTCAAGAGCAGAACAATGCTTTGCTTCAGTGGCACACCAACAGTAGTAGAAAATTAGTATTTTTCCCTCTTCAGTCATAGATCTGTCCTCACCTGCATGAGTACATGTGGTTTTTGCGGACGCTACGCCTGAAGAAGCCCTTGCAGCCGTCACAGCTGGACGCCCCGTAGTGTTTGCCAGTGGCTCTATCTCCACATATGGCACACAGGCTGCCC
Source organism: Lepomis gibbosus (assembly GCA_029875015.1). Classification (NCBI taxonomy): domain Eukaryota; kingdom Metazoa; phylum Chordata; class Actinopteri; order Centrarchiformes; family Centrarchidae; genus Lepomis; species Lepomis gibbosus. The sequence continues at coordinate 47,289 of JAPMOB010242301.1, forward strand.
GCCCCCAGGTGGCCAGTAGCATTCATGCCGCTCTCAGTCGGTGAGGAGTCTGCCACAAGGAGGGAGAGAGAAAAAATGTCTCATCAGGTCAGCAGACTTTTAGTTCATCTCTTTTAGACATGTAACAGGGTGACACAAAACCATAGGACGGGCGTTTTCATAAAAGCTTCATTCAATCAGTCAACAAGCGTCATGAAATATGTTTGAGCACTCAGAATTCAGAGGCTCTAAAATAGTGTTTCTACTTGACAGATCGGTCTGTCAAGCTGGTTTGATTGAAGAAGATGTGAACGGCCGTAGTGAAAACAGCGATCAACTCCATTGACAGCTGATCAAAACCAGCCTTCATGAGAACCTGCGAGGATCTGGTACTTGCCTGAGTAACTCACACAGAGTCAACACAGCATAATTGATGTCAGCTTGATTACCTCTGAAAAGGCAATCACTGGAGACAGTTTTCTTTTTAGTCACCCACACAGTCACCAGACTGGGTCAATCAATCATGTCATGATACATGCTGTAGATTAGAAATGGCAGGCTGACTCATTAGACATTGTTATACATTTCTGTATCAAAGCAGAAACATGTAAGTTAAAAAAATGTGGTAAGTATTGTTTCCTGTCAAGCTTCCTTTTTTAAGTCTCATTGGGAATTTCTGAATCAGGATCACAGCCAGACGTCATGGGAGACTGCATATATAAATAAGTTGGTGTCATTGTAAGCAGTTTCTCAAAAAACTGAACCCTCTATCTTCACTTTAGACTCGGTGGGAAACAGACAGTTTGTAACAGGAGATGGACGACCATGATACTCAAACTACTGCTTCATCAGAGGGTGAATATCAGTCCACTGTAATCAATCTGACACCACATCACTCTACAAGCTGAAACAGGTTCAAACTGCTTCGACCAAATTAACTGAGTGCATTGAGAATAGTCTCGTGAACCAAAACCTCTTAATGTTTTACTATTGCACCCAGAGGTGATAAAAACAAGACCACTGCACAGGATCATCCCAATGCAAGCAGAAGCAAACGGACATATGACCCCTTTTTATCACTTAATGCCAGAACTCCCACTGTCCCTCTCCTGGCCAAAGTTTTAAATCAGTAAAAGTTTCAAAGTTCAACGCCAGAGTTGCATATATGTGACTCACCTGCACCCAAGGGGAGCACTTGCATGTTTTCGAACTCCAGGGTGGTATAGGCTGGGTCCAGAGCCTCGCTGTAGTCTGCCATGTCCATGTCTGCTAGTGCTTTGGACAAACAAATTCTCAACTACCTGACAGTGGGGCAGAAAGACTTGTCCAAGAAGCTAATGTG
>JAPMOB010242301.1:48642-78750 GCA_029875015.1 Lepomis gibbosus
CTCCTTCCCTTCTCACACCCCTACACACCTCCACTAACCCCCACACTCCCTTTTTTTAAGCCTAGCTCCGCCCAGTAACAAGGTATCTCCCTGTCCCAGTTGAGTGTGATGGGGACCTACTGGTGTCAGAGAGGAGACCAGTGACTTGACAGCAGAGCTTGCCTCCTTCCCTCTAGCCGCTAACCAGAGGAGAGGTGGAGTGTCTCTGGTTGATGGTTAACTAGCCCCTTCACTGGTGAATCACACGGTGGTGTTTTTTTTTAGGACAGATAGCACAACTTTGATTTCTGGGATCTCTGTCAGTAGCAGATGAACATTTCCTCTGTATAAGCTATGTCAGGTCAACGCTTTGCCAAATCACTCCTCTACCACTTTAAACTAGTACATTTTAAAGCCAACACTTTCTGTAGCATTCTGTTATCACATGCACTCAAATGACAGCAACCATGTCGTGTTACAAAGCAGCCATGACCAAATGAAAGTGAATCTTAGCTTCGTGTGTCTGCAGGGAGACCCACAGTAGTAAAAAGTGAAGTACTATACTTAGATGCAAGTTGTATTTCCATTTCCATTCATGCTACTTTTTACTTCAACTTCACTACATTTCAGAAGGTAACATTGTACGTTTTACTCCACTACATTAATGTGACAGTCATAGGAAGATTATGAGACAATGTGTCGACACAAGACTCTCAAACTGAAAGACAAAATCTTTGTAGTCGTTCTGTGTCTCTTACAGTGACATTTTTGGTTCAAAAGCTGCAGCTGAACTTCAGTATTTAGGTCACAGAGGAGATCAGTTGGTCAAAAGGGTGCAGGGTCCTGGCACTGCAGATCCTTACTGACTTCTGCACAGATATCATACCAAATACCACAGCACACTATCTTAAATATTATAGGAAACCATCAAAGAAGTCCTTTCCTTCAGACAGCTACCCCGCTATCAAACTGAACTTAAATTAAATGTTTCTGTCGCCTGAATTAAAGATATAAACAAATCATGAATTGATGAAGAAAATAAAGCACAATCAAGACATCCATACCTTTAACTAAGATGTGTGGCTTTATAACTAAAAATGTTAAGAGGCCCTTCAAACATTCATTCAGTAATCCATCTATGCTGACCGCTATATTTGGTAGGTACTTTGCAAAATAAGATTTTACTTTCAACAATGAGTAATTTATAACCTATGATATGGTATTATAGAGTAAACTACCCAACAATATATTAAAATGCATAAGCTCCGCCTTGACCCCTGCCACATTAAAATGCTTTATGCATGTTAATGCATCAACGATAATGATGCAGTAAAATCAAGAATAAACACTCTGAAATGGTCTGATTCTGAAGAATGAGTACTTACACTTTTGATTCTTACAGTACTTTTAGTTAATAATACTTTTCTTCCATCACAGGGAACCGACTTGTCTAATAGTACCAGTCTGTCATATTCAGACCTGCTTCCGTGTTTAATACGTCACTGGTAAATCTGAGTTAATTCTTGCATAATTAACAGGGGAAATAACTCTTGCTAAAGCAAAGTGATGCCTTTATGTAAAAGACTTCATTGTTTGTGAAATGCAAGGTGCTTGTGAGGCTGATCCAATTTGGTATTAGGAATCATTATAGCAAAATAAAAGTCACAAAGATGTATTCTTCTATGAACTCGGCATGTGTGTGTTCTTCATCATAGACATGTCTCAAATGATTTAATTAGAACGAGCCCTTCTTCACTAGTCACTTTAAAATCTTCCAAATTATGTCTTACAGTCGTTCCCAATGTGGTAAAGTATACCGTATATATAGGGTTACAAATTGGTGCAGAAAAAAAGCAAAAGCAAATGTTAACGGATAAATGGTTGAGTACAGATACAAATTTGACCCACTTAATATTTATAACGAGCCTTAACTCTGACACTTACAGGATAATTACATTTTATATGAAACAAGTTACTGATACTTTCAATTTTTATACAATATATTAGTAATATTGTTAAATAAGTTAAATATGCACTTAAATATTCACAATTGGAACATGAGGGGTGGTTATTTTATTTTATTATACATGCATTATACATCTTACTATATATTATACAACTATAAATTTAGTTTTAGAAACACTCTTTAAGGGAACTTTTCAGTGAATAGAAGGTTAAGATTTCCTGAATTCAAAGAAAATATGTTATTCTGCATGTGATTTTAAATTACATGAGCTTAACGGTGTAAATTGTATATGTGAATATAAAGTTTCATGTGAATGTTTGCTGCCATGTTATACACTGCATATTTAGTGTAAGCAGTATATAAAGACTTAATATATGGTTTATGGTGCACAGCACACTATAATGTAGTTTTAAACAGACGTAAGAAGAGTGTTCTAGGTGTTAATCAATGCATTTGTCTAACTCCTGTGAAGCACAACTGGTCTGTAAACAGTTAATAATTATGTATGTGTTTCAGTGTAGACCAGTATAGGTTTAATACCCGGCATATCATTTAAATGGTGTCAGTTAATTAAGTTCTTTTATGTCTATATCCTTTCAATATTTACAAAAACTCCACCTGTTTATGATGGCTAAGAGATATGAATGAACTCTCTGCATAAAATCTAGTAAGAGGACCTTAAGTTATAAATTTGAGCTGAACCTTCAAGATCAGTATATGTCGTCATGAACTTTAAACACATTTATAAACCCACCTGTCAGAGATTTGTAAATGTGTGTAATCATAAATCAGTAAATGTGGTTACAGCTATAGAATACAATGAAATCAATCATTCACTTACTGTTAATATGCCCATTATGGGTGCATTACAAAAGCAGTTATAAATGGTGACAAATACATTAATCATACTTATATCTGCCCACAACTATATTATAGTGTGTTATAAATTACGTATTACGTGTTCATCTACTGCTCATAATGCTGAATTGTGGAAGTTGAAGTAACGTGTTATTTTCTTTCCAATCTGGAGTAAAATGTGTCATGTTTTTTACAATAAAATCTGACATTTGTCTGAAAAGCATACATGCTTTAAGTTTTTGGGTGGTTTTGCGATGTGACTTTTGACATCTGAATCCGTGGCTATCCTGAATGCGACTGTTTAAAAAAATAAATAAATAAATGATCTGTTTGCGCAAAGTGGCCACCTCTAACATGTCACACAGTAAACAGTAGTTTTGTATTTGAAGAGAAAGTGCCAGTACATAGCAGCAGGTCAACGATCCGGAGTTCAGCTAGACCTCAAAAGCACTAAACCTCATGTAGGTGAACTTGTTAACCATACACTCAAATTATACTGGGAGCCCATAAAATTATTTTTCTTCCAGCATGCAAACACCATAACATTCCTAGGGGCTCCTGTGCATGATTCTGAGGTGATCTGTTCAATGATTAAATACTGACAAAACCCCTCTTACAGTAATCCAATCAGAAACGAAAGTGATCAACCTGTGATTAAACCTACAGAAACTATTCTTTAACACTGTCAGATATGATCATAGATTTAGATCAATTGATCTTATAGTAAGTAAATGCTGTGAGGATCTTTTACAACCTGATTAACTCAATAGAAACTACGCCCATGATCAAAAAAGGATTAGCAGCAGCTTTTTTTACACACTCTTGCAATGCCCACAGATGATTATTTTGCATCAAACGCAGCTCGATTAGAGCATGCTGTTTCATGCTCTGTGTACAGAGGTCATCCATTACAACATATTTTCACGTTCGATCGGTGCTGCTCTTCTGCAATGGCCATATTTGCTCAAGAAGTGTGCTGATTATTTCAAGGCAATAAGCGAGGCAGGGGGTTGGTGTGGAGGGGGGTAGTGAGGATGAGACAATCAGAGTGGAGCTATGAATGAGTCACTCAGAGCACATCTTATCTTCTCTGTCATTAAAGTTCTTTTTATCGCTGCTCCCATCTTAAATTTCTGTGAACTCCTCAAGGAACAGTCATATACAGGACTATAAAGTATAATCTGCACGGTTACAGCTTTATCAATCATGAACTGACAAACTGTTTTGCTGTGCTAGATAGGCCAGCTTAGCCTGAAATTCTCCCATGACTTATGTGTATTTTGAGGCGGGGGCTCGTCTTAACACAGCATACCTACATTCCCACAGTACACTGGCTGGATTGGCACATGCAGGAGGCTGTAAAACACAAAGCCCTATGAACAGATTTAAAGTTATTTCAGCAAGTCATTCTGGTGATAAAATTCTAATGTAGTCACCATATTCATGAGTTCTGCTGAAGATGAAACTTTCAGTTCCTGCTGTTATCTGGTAAAAATTGTAAAAAACTTAGCTTGACATTTTGGGAAATACTTTATTAACATTATCCTCGGTACAACCATAATGTGACGTTTGATTAGTTGATTAGTGACCTATAGAAGTGCTGGAATTTTGTTACATTTGGATGTTTCTCCCTGTTTGTGGTCTTTATGCTAAGCTAAGCTAACTGGTTACTGATTGTAGCATCATATTTACCATATAATATCAATATTCTCAGCTAACTCAGCAAATAAGAATATTTCCTAACTTCCTTACTTCTAATAAACCAGATGACTAGACAACTACTACTTTTTCTTCTTCCTTCTTCTTTGTACGCATTCAACAAAGTTATGAAGCATGCTCTGTAGAGCAGTCGTCTCTACTGTAGAAACATGGTGACTTCCATGTAAGGGGACCCACGGTGCATGTAGATAGAAATAGCTTATTCTAAGGTAATAAAAACACATAATTGTTCATAATGTAAGGTCTTTGTGCACCCCTGAAAACATAGTCATGTATATATTGTATTTCTGTCAATAGATCCTCCTTATTATTACACGCTGGACCTTTAATGTTGCTTGCAAGAAAAACATTAGGCTATGTATTACTATGACAGAGTGACCAGATGTCTCAGTTTTCTGGGGACAGTCACCAGTTTTGGTGGCCTGTCCCCTACTGGAGCTGTCCACAGAAATGTCCTCGTTTTGAACTGTGTGTTAATCATAGACTGGAGCCTATCAGCTGTTATGGGATGAAAGGCGGGGTACACCCTGGACAAGTCGCCAGTCCATCGCAGGGCCACACATAGACAGACAACCACTCACCTAAAGGCAATTTGGGAGACACCCATTAGGATGGTGGGAAACCAGAGAGAACCCATGTGGACAAAGGGAGAACATGCAAACTCCACACATAAAGGCCGGGGCAACTGGGGTTTGAACCCACAACCTTCTTGCTGTAAGGTACCAGTGCTAACCACTGCGCCGCTGTGATTTTTTTCAATTGTGTTCAATTAGTTTTTTCATAAAAAAAAATAAGAAAAAACATTATTTATCATTTATCCCATTGTTTACTAAATTACATGATAAAAACACTGACAAAACTGAGGTTTCAGTCTATAAATTCAGTATAAATTCCATTTTTTTGTCACAAATATTCATTTTTTGAACATGTAACCAACAATTTATTTAAAATAAACACTTTCTTTAGGGAAAAACAAAGGAATTATTTGACCCACTTTTAAACATGGTTTTAAAATGATACATAAGTTTTGGTAACAGGGCTGAGAAAAATGAAGCCAGCTTCCACTTAGAAACCTTGTAAAAGTTTAAATAAATTTGCCATTAAATATTTTAAATAGTTTAACATGTGTGTTATTAGATTCAGTGTTGAAAAAACGTCAGAATTTAAGTTTGTTTTGGGAGGGTGACAACAGCCAAATGGCACCTATTCAGTGGTGTGTTATAAAGACATAGCCCCTTTAGCCAACTAGCAACTTCACTATCAGAAAGTCTGAGTTAAAATTCTGAGGTTATAAACCAACATATGCTCACTTTGCGAGCTAGCTAGCTAGCTACTGACATTTTCTACCTCAGACTCTGAGATATAAATTATAGGAAAACTAATAACATAAGGCAAGGCAAGTTTATTTCTCCAGCATAGGTGTATATTCCCCTCCTTCTAACCAGCTACTTGTAGATTATATCCAGACCTTTTTACCTGTTGAAAACTTTAAATGTCCAATACAACCAATAACATGCAGTATTTCACAGAAAGTGATTGCAGCCTCAACTTATTGACTGAAAGGTAGATTCTGCCTCAAAATGACTTGATTTCTTTAAAAAGTTACATTTGACTGATTATATTATATATAACTCAACTAGCATTTTTTACTTCTTAAAATACCTTTAAATGGCCAAAACAACACATAAAATGCATTCTTTTACTTGCCAGAAAGTGATTTTAGACTGTTTGTTGACTGATATGTATTTTCTGCCTCAAAATGACTTGATTTCATTCAGAAAAGTTATTTTTGACATATTATAAAAACCCTTTTTTATTTCATATATAATAACATTATATTTTTTTAATGACATACTGACCAACAAACCAAAACTGTCCATTTCATTTCAGAAATCTTGTCATCTATGACTATGAGACAATCCAATATTGACCATGCATGCCATTTTTTGCCTCACTACCAACATGGATCTAGTCTATTATAATATAGTACATTTATTTAGCCGACACTTTTTATCCAAAGCAACACAGTTGCTATATATATATATGTCAGAGGTCGCACGCCTCTGGAGGGGAGTTGAACCCAGGTCACACACCAAAGGCATGTGTCTTATCCACTGCTCCATCGCCACCCCACCATCACTTTAGGGATCCCCTGACTTATACTCTCGCACTAACATGAGTTTCACAATTGTTTTTGAGTAAAATATCTTGACAACTATTGGCTGGATTGACATGCAAACTGGTAACGTTACAGCCATTCATGTTCCCCTCAGGATGAATTGCACTAACAATCAAGTGCAATCATCAGGTCAAATTTTTAATTTGTTCAATACTTTGGTTTATGACCAAATACCTGCAAGACCACTGACATTCCCATCAGTCTCATAGGTACTTTGTTTCGTGCTAATTAGCGAATGTTAGCATGCTAGCACACTTCACTAACACTGTAAACAATAGACCTGCTAAACATCAGCATCAGCATGTTAACATTGACAGTGCAATCACGTTAGCAAACTAACGTTAGCAAAGTGTCACTGTGCCTTTGTACAGCCTGACTGAGCTGCTAGCATGATTGTTGACATTTAGTGTAATAATTACCACGATGTTTCTGCAACAACAGACCCATTTACAGACTTTTCAAAATAAGATGACTTTACATTGTTTTATTGTGATTAAAGAGCCTATTTAAGTATATTACATTTTAAATCATTTAACAGTTAAACACTGCTAACAGGGCAAAGCATTTAGCTGCAGGTGTGTTTCTTTTGAATCAAAATTAAAATTAATGTGTCAAAGCTGAAATTTAGAACAACAGGAAATAGGAGGATTATAGGATTTTAGTGATAATGTACCATATAATAAGTAATACTTTCATAATTAGTGTAGAAGAGGTGGTAGTCTGTTGTTATTTAATTTGTGGTGGCCGAGATGGAAATAAATTCTGTTAACTTGTTTTTATCTTTTGTCTTGCTTCAGTTTTAAGACATTGTGTTATATTTTATTTACTGTTTGTTTTTATTACATTTTGTATGTTTGGTTTTCTTCTCTTGTGTGTGTTTTTCATTGTTTGGTTTTGATGAATATTTGTTTAATGTGTGTGTTGTTGATGGAATGAATTTCATCAGTCAATTTTTATTATTTTTGTCCTGTTGTAATGTTTGTGAGCACCAAATAAACTGGTGATGAGCCGATGTTTAAGCTGAAACTACACTAATAATAATAATAATAATAATAATAATAATAATAATAATAATAATAATAATAATAATAATAATAATGACTTGGTAATGGCTGTAGCTGACAACAACTACTTGACATTTAGATGTTAAAATAAATGTTTTTGGTACAGTGAGAGGCTGCCATGTTGAAATGTGATGGGCCACAGGGTGCTGTCTTATAATCAGTCACCCAAACTTCTGCCCCGGGGCTAAAAGTCAAAGGATCGCTTAGACCTGATGTAACACTTGTGATTCTCCCCTTTGAAACTTCAAACTCCAGTTTGTGAACAAAGTCCTGTCTATCTTCTGAATAGGAATCTCCGACCACTGACCAAACTCCATTTGCAACCACTGCCTATTTGTACCTTCTCCTCAATGACTACATTTCATTTCCCCAAGTCCGATCTCAAAGGCAGCGCAACAGGGAAGCAATGCAGTGAAATCAAAATACAGGAATCAGCAGCTGGATGGGAAAAGCGATCATGGTGGCCTGGAACAGTTAACAAGACGTGGAATATACTGTCTGGGGACTTATTTTGTTTCTTTCTAAGAGAGCTGCATAACAGAGGACATGTGAGTGTTTGTAAAGTACATCCCGGAGCGTGTTGATGTTGATAAGAGTGAAACAGAAGGAGACAATGTGCTGGCTGCAGCAGATTTGAGGGCAGCAGAAAAAAGGCTGCTGCTCTGCTCTCCTACAGTAGATGGAGGAGATAGGTGAGTAGAGTGTCATGGCAAAGACCTTGTCAACAGATAACTATCTGCAAATAACACAGATTATGCAAGCCCCTGTGGCTGACCGCGGGAATATCATATTTTCTGTGCCACTGGAATATTGTCAGTTACTTTTATTGTCGTTATGACAATGTGTGTGAAGATCAAATCTGTTTTTTTCCAATTATTTCCTAATGTTATGTTAGTGTGGTCAGTCTGTTATGTTTGTGTGTTACATACCTTTCTCCTGCTTTTATTTACAGCTCAGCTAAATAATTTATTTTTCCTTTCTTCCTGTCACTAATAGCACCTTATACCTCCAGTGAAGCTAATTTGTCCCCAGAGGCCTACAAATCCTGTTAACAAAGCCAATCCATCCCAAAAAGTGGTGTTAGGTACATGGTTTATAGGGTTTTATGCTAAAATTACATGCATGTAATCAGGTTGCCAAAAGGATCTTTGAAGTGGCCTTTAATATTTAATTAAAAAGGTAAAAAAATGTACTGGAAAAGGTTTAAGTTTTTGTGTCTCTTTATCCATATAACTTGACTTTAAAGGAGAGGTTTAAGTGTGTTTTATCAAGATAATTCCACTAAATTGAATATGCTAAGAAATGAGATCTTTTTCTGAAACAACAGAAGAGTTGTTACTTCGTCCTTACCCATGATAACTATTTAGACTCAGGGTAATGATAAACCGCAAGTGGCTATTTAGTTGTTTGGTATCTCATAGTATGCAGAGTGTAAAAAATAGTTAAATAAATCAAGGAGGTATGCAGTTAGAGAAGTACTGTTTTTTGTGTTTCTTTTCAAATTGTTTAGGAGATTGTGCACTTTCTGTCTAAATGTTAATAATAAAGGTTAATAATGAATTACAGTTCATTTCTTTACAGCAACTAACTATTTAGTCCACAACTTTGCAGTTCTAATGTAGAATCAATTTTTTAAGGGCAAAATAACCCCTCAAGACATCTTTTTAATGTTTCACGCTGCAGTGTTCTCAAGTATCTCATAGATAATCTTTAATCTACAACAACAAGCTTCATCTTCTTACACATCCAGTCAGACTGAAAAACTCAAGTAGCCTCTGTGCACCAAATAAGTAAACAATTGCATCAATAAACATGAAGACCCATGGAAGACGTAAATCAATCACAGTGCGTGATAAGGCCCTGTAATCATTAACTATGTTTTGCTGAGAATTAATTTTGACTGCTGGCCCAATCACCTCTGTCAGCAACTCTGCTCTGAGTACTTTCATCTCTCTGATTCTCTGTACGTCCTCCAGTAATCAGCCAATCAATAGACATTCAACCTCCACAGCTTGAATAACAAGGAACTATGTAACATTCTTCTGTCAGCACAACATCAAAGAGGACTTCATCCAAGTTTGAAATGTGCTTAAAACTGTTGGAAAATGTTGTAAATATTTGCAATTCGTTACTAAATTCAAGAAGGCAAACATAATAATTAACCTGACGCACAGCCTGCTCTGACTGCGTCAGTAACACTGATTCTTCTTTAAATTTTGGTTGGACAATTTAAACACTTCATCGACTAACTTTCCACACTGTTGATTCGCTGTTCTACCTGCTAAGGTCACACGCTGCTCTCTTCCGATCTTGTTTAGTCTGAACAAACCGACTCTGTCATCCGGTCACGCTATCATTTTTAATTTAAGTGTCACAGGAAAAGTTTTATTTTATTTTACAGCACTGCCGCAGGTGGTGCAAGAAGTATTGAAATCTTTTTTCTTAAATAAAAGAAGAACAGTGAAAAAATACTTAAATATCATCAGGAAAAGTTCTACATTCAAGTGGATGTCCATTCAAATTGCAGCTTTAGATCGGTGCAGTGGTGAAAGTATTTAGATCTTTTTACTTAAGTAAAGGTGCCAGTACTGCAATATGAAAATACTGCATTACAAGTAAAAACCCTGGATTGAAAATATCAATTAGAAAAAGTGCATAAGTATCATTAGCAAAATCTACTACTCTATGTACTCATTCTGCAGGAAAAAATGCTCCTGTCACTTTTATGAAATTATATATTATATTTTTGTTATTTTTATGTTAACTTAATGTTACATTAACAAGTAAGTAGCATTTTAGTGCTTTTAATGTAGCTGGCTGAGTTCATTTTAACTATATTATAAACACCTTGATCTCAACAACGCATCGTGTTTTGCATGTGACATGAAAATAAGTCAGAACTAATGCTGTCTGCTACTGTAGATAAATGTAGTGAGTACAAAGTTTCCCTCTAAAATGTACTGCAGTAAAAGTATCAAGCAAAACTCTATTAGTCATGTTAATTAAGTTCATGAATACATGTACTTTGTTCTATTCCAGCACTAAGTAAACTTCCTCAAAATTGTACTTTGGTATACAATATATCTGTATGTTACCTTTAACCACTGCCACTCAGACTATAGGTAATCGCTACTTAATACTGCCATCATGTGGAAACATAGCAAGTCCACACAGGCTCACGCTATATATTTCATCTACAATCTGTTGGATAACTGAATTATTCTGGGTTCAAAATATTAATCAAGATATTGTATCGATAACTTTGTTGATTATTTATGCCACTAAATTCTCTCAATGAAGCAGCTCTTCTAAACAGTCAACATTTAAAGCTTTCCTCACTAAAACCAGTTCTGTAACACAATTATCTTTGAAGATTCAAGCAGAAGTAAACCAGAAACATATTCATTTTCACCTCAGCACTGCGTTTAGCCTGATAGTTTCCAGCAGGTTTACTTTCCACAGCTCTGTGGATTTAACGCACAAACAGCAGCTTGTTGTTCGCCCTAGATCCAGGAACAATCTACACACTCAACCACTAATTCTCAAATTCTCTCTGTTTCCTTTACCTTTACCTGAGTTGGTGAAGTGCTGCGTCCCATCTTGGCCATACATCCCTCTGAAGGCCGAGCCCTGATAGTGAGCCGGCCAGCTGAGCGAAGGCCCATGAGCCTCAGCGGCTCTCTCAGGCCCGGCCAGGCTGAGGCAGGCTGGGAGGAGAAGCAGGGCCACTGTTACTGGATAGTGCTGTTTGCCGGGGCCACCGGGCCGGCTGTTAGGGCCCACAGCGCCCAGAGATAATCCCCTAATGCCTGTCACAATGAGATTTGATTGGAGACTTGAACACCCGGATTAATAGTGTCAAGTGAATAGTGTGTAATACCTACCCTCCAAACAGGCTAATTGGGCTTTCTGCCTCTGTTAAACACCAGATATTTTATTGCAGTACGGATTAAATTTCATTTCATTCGCTAAGTGATTTGTTTACTAAGACTGTACTATACTGTGACTCTACACAAGGTTAATCTTTTCCATACAGCCAAAGTTAGTTATATTTTAAATCTTATTTTAATTTGAATACAAATCAGTATGTGTCTCAGAGTTTACAATCAGCATCAGTTCATCCAGATGTCAAGAAAAGGAAACCTCTACATGAAAAATGTCAATATTGTAAAAAGGATTTGATCTGTTGGCACTTCACGTAAGTCACACATGGCTCATTATAATGGTTAAATGATTTGATACAACCATTTAAACCCACATTGATTTGATTTAAGAGGGCATGACGTTAAGAGGGTAAGAGGTCTTAAACAGTTTTGTGGGTAGTGGGTAGAAATTTGTGTGAACACAGTCAATTAAATTGCTTGCTGAGGGAAAATTAAGCAGAAGATCCACTTCTATTAGATTGTCAAAGCAAGAGAAAAGCAAAACAAAAAATGCAAGGTAAAGATGGAATGCATCATATACAATCAAACATCATTGCAACATGAAGTTTACTTGTGTACCCAAGTCCTGTGTAGTGAGAGCGGTTAATGTATTTATGCCCATGGTCATAACTCTACAGAATTATTCTACAGAATACATAGTTCACTCTACAGATGTGAACTGTTAAAACGACTTAAGTGACTCAGTCACTAATAATTGAACTAATGCTGTTCTGATCTACTTTTCCATTACAAATGGGAAACTCCCATTTATTAAGGATGATCATGGGATGGGAAAGCTCCAGAACAGCCATGAAGGTACTTTATCTTAAGATTGTTTTGTTAACAAGTTTTTCAACTAGTTAAAACTAGCTCCAATTTAGCTCCAATACAAACACAAGCCAGAGGGCTCTATGGTCATGACACCAGCTGAAACATTAAAATGCTGCTCACAAATTTATGGAACAAGCAAAGCAAACACTGAGGAGACATTTTGCCACCTAATAGAAACTTCTACTATGCAGGACTTATAATGGAGTATTTTTATAGTGTTGTATTGCTATTTTTTACTGAAGTAAAAGATTGCAGTGCCTTCAGTTCAATTGAAATTCAAGCTTTTCAATTCAACGTTTTCACATTAGCATTTAAACATTTAAAAAAATTTAACACATTGTACGTACTGTAAATAGGTTTTATGACAACTCTTCCTCGTGATCCAGCTAACTTGTAACAAATATACCATTATAACATTATTTGTTCCTTAATACTCTTGCTGTATGATAGTCTTTTAGCAAGAAGATGTTGTCTTTGTTAGTCTAGTTGAGTTCATTTAATCCGTTCACTTTGTCTCTGTCACTCAGGCGGTGTGTTCCAAGGACCCAGGCCTCTCGGTGCCCCGCTGTCAAGTCATTCAGCTTTGTAGGCAAACAGATATCCGCTGAGGAGCTGTTGAACGGCTGCTGTCATGTTTACATTCACCAAGTGATTCTGCCAACAGTAGGTTGTGACCGTTGGGCAATTAATCCCATGTGTCTGACACAAAGTTATGTGTGCTGTATGAGCTAAACTGTGAGCTAAAAGGAAGGTTTATCAGCTTGCCTCAGTAGTTGAGTCTAGAGGAATCAAAAGGCTGTTTAGGTGAATTGTAGATTTTGTTGTAAACTGGCTGCTGTAATCTGCTGGTGAATACAACAAATTTCTAATGCTAGCTAGAGACACAACGTCAGCACATTTCCTTTCACTTTGTTTGGACAAAGAAGCATAGTATAACCCGATCTAGGCCAAAAAGAAGCTTAGTGTAGGCAGCTGCCAAAGAATGCAAACATAAATGTCCTAGTTTTGGAAGATTTGGTGAGTGTATACTGTAGTGGGTAAACAAATCCTTTCTGAATATGTTGCTGTTCAAAAACAGTGCAACTCAGTCATTTGTGAGACAATTCTCTGGTCATAGATCAAAGAGATGGCTCCACAGTGACCAAAGGAATCACCACTTAAAATTAGGCGAATATGACAACGAAAATGCCAAAATGTTTTGACCCATACAATGAATACAGTCAAAATAACATACTGTAGACACTGGATCATCTGATTCTCTAGCATGTAGTTTAAAGGATAAAGCTCATAAAGGCAAAAATAACAATATGTTGGTCACCCTATAAGTACGTTTTGACTAAATCTTTGAAAACACGTCATGAATGTATACTTTCATCTTTAAGAAAGGCTCAATAATTCCCCTAAACATCTGTAGCTTTGTACGCAAACATGAGTCAGTAGGGTGTTTCTAGGGCACTATTTTCAGAAGCAGACTTTACTATTTACAGCAGCAGGATGGCGTATGCGGGACTGAGTCAGAATACACTGTCTGTGTTCAGCTTTATTAAAGGACATTCAGTTAATTGGTTTTGGACAAAAATTGAACTCCACAGGTTCATAGAATAATGAGTAAGATATAGACAGGCTTTAGGTAAATAGACTTGTTAGTAGTGTCATATGTCAGTTCATTGTTTGTTTTAGGTTTTAATGGGATTTGTTAACAAAAAGAAAAAAATATCCCCAGACATGTCCTCTAAAAGCAAGATCAGTGCTTATCATTAACTGTCTCTTGGCCTCTTCGCATAATTGTTGAGATAAATTGTGCCTCTGATGGTCCTGTACATAAAAATCTGCAATAAACATTCAGTAGCTGTCATATGTGACTAGTGGGACTAATGCCAAAATCAGCAGATCTGTGTGTGGTGCCTCATGTCTTGTTGAATGGCAAGAAATTTTGCATGGACTTCAACTTTGACACGCCTATTTGGACCATTGACGAATAGCAAACTGTCTTGACAATGGTGACCTTTATTTAACCTCCTCTGTTGGAGAATGAACTATCCCACAGAAGAATGAAAGAATTGGCACTATATGAATAAAATTTAATTGACCTTTAAGAGACAGGACTTGATTGTATAATTACATCTTTGTGCCACAGAAGAACAAAATAATTGAAGAATGAAAGAATTGGCACCATATAAATAACATTGAATTGAATTGAAAAGAGAAATGTTTTTTTCTGACAGTTAAGAGACAGGACTCGATGGTACAAATACATCTTTTGTATAAACTGTGTGGACGCACTATCCTGTCAGTGACCAAGCTAGCAAGTGTTAGCAAGCTTGTTAGCCTGGAGAGCTTTAATCTGCCTTTAAAGAATCGATACTGAATGGAATAATATGCACTTATAAAAGGGTAAACAACACAATATAGATTGCATCAGCTACAGTACCAAGTAACCAAGTGCGTAGTCTAGAGCCAACTATTTGTGCTGCAGTTATTTATATTCTTCGGTTTATGTTATAATTTTTTTAAAATTTCCAAGATCAAGTTCATATTACACATCGCTGTCACTGTCTGATCAAGTGGCAGATGAACAACAGTCACAAACTGGCTAAAGGGAAAACAAATGCACCTCACTATTGGCAAAGTAAAAGACCTAAAGATGTATTTTGCTGTCCCACTTTCAGCAATGGGTTGATGCAGTAGAGTCAAGAAAAATTAGGAGAGCATTATAAATCTATTGTAAAACAGGGGGTAACTCAAAAACCCGTCACTCTCGGGGCTTCCAGAAAATATGTTGCCCTACACAATAATATGGATCACACAGAAACATCTGTTTAAAGACAAACCAACTGTTTAGCCACATTCAACACTTTTTTTCTCATGATAGCCAGCTAAAAAAATTAATTTGCATGTCTACATCCCACTGTGACATGCAAATTATTCAGTGAATGACCACAGGTGTAAAAACAAAACCCCACATCAACTGCTATATCTGAAAGTCGGTGTGAGAAGTTGAACAGTGAGGCCTCTGCTTTCATTGAGAGAGTTCAAAACAGACGTCACTAAGGAACAGATGTAGCCCGTAGCAGCAGTGTGAAGCCAGATGAGACTAAAGGGGATTTCTGTGGTCTTAAAGACTTCACTGTGTTTGTGTTTGTGTTTGTGTTTGCACAGCATCATATCCTGTTGCCATATCTACACATAAGCTTTGTGAGTTATTATCTTAGCTTTCACATGTTGTCCTTTTCACATTTACTCTACAGAAAGAATGTTTCCCGCAACACAAGGTCCAGAACAAACAGTGGTTGAAAATGACAATCACAGTACAATTTGATATACTTCTACTCTTAATAAATATTGTACTTTGTACTGAAATGGATTCAGTTGACACTTACATTTAACATTATTTTACATTAAAAAACAAAGAAATGATTAATGATATGATGCAGTACTACTACTAATCTACCCAGTAGTAGTAGTATCAAATATTGGCTCCATGTTGATGAACTACAGTGCAGAGCCATTAAACAGTACTTTTAATACAGATATTTAAAGTATTAGTATTAGATTGTGCATTTCTGTTTTGACTTAAGTAAAGGATCGGAGTTCTTTTTCCACCTCTGAGAATACAAATACAGAGTCTTCAGCTCAAAAACTCCCACTCGTATCAGCAGCACCAAAAACATCACGTTCACATCACCTTGTAAACCTCTGCACCATCATCACCATCAGGCCCAACTCCCATGGCCTTTTTAACAACCTCCATATCTCTGACACACCTCCTGGATTACAGTCGTGAGGAAAAGGCAGACACAAATGGCGATGATATTTCCCCTCTGAATCTGTTGTGATCCAGCAGAGCCCAGGAGCCAAACGGCTGCTGCACAAACCACCGAATTGAAAGAAAAAAGCAAGCAGCTGCCACACTCGACCTTTTTTTTCACTGAAGCTAAAAGTGATACAAAAAACAAAAATCTGTGTACTCACCAAATGGAAGTTCCATACTTGAACTGACTTGTGTGTTTACATTGACCATGTCGTCCTCTGCTTCCTCGAGCATGTGTTTCAAATCCACGTTTTCCTCCCTCACCATAAGGTGTAAAATGTGGAAGTTTGGCGCAGGTTGCTGCAGTGTGAGAAGGGTGTTGTTGGTGCAAGGTAAGGCCGGTGTTGCCGCTGTTATCTTATTGATTTTCCTAATCTGGGCAAATGTGGGTGGGGAGGTTAAACAGTAACCAGGCTCGTATGGACACCAATCTATATAGCAGCTGTAACTACGGCAACATGATGATAGAAACTCAAATAGACATAAAGTTATCATGTGCTTTTCCCTCTTTCTCATCACCAAACAGCCGTTTCTCTAGATACAGATTAGGAGTGAACAAGAGTGTTGAATAAGACTTAAAGAAGACAGAAAGCTAGAGGGTGGGGAGAAATATAAAAGACAGAGAGGAGTGGAGAATGTACTGAGGGTGGCAGCGAACAAACTATGTATGATGAGTAACGTAATCAGTTTTGTTTTGACTGAAGGGAAAAAGTCACTGACTGCTTAGCTGCCAGTTACAGAACTGGGCCTGAATAACCTGTGGATAGCAAGACACCCACTGAAATCTAATTTTAAAATGTCATTTCCACAGTTTCCAGGCAGAAATGGAAATCTCACGCCTGTTTCACTTCATAAAGCCGATTTTGTGCCATCTGATTGCAGCATCTGGCAGGCTTTTAAAATTCCACAGGCAAGTTTAGGTATTTTTTATGTCATTCACAAAGTTATGATGGTCTTTAACATGATAAACCAGTCACAAGACATATTCAGGATTTATCACATACTGTAACATCACTAGTGGTTTTATGGTCTTTATGGGATTTACAGTCTCAATTAATAGTTTGACATTATGGAAAATCCTTTTAGATGAGTCAGAAGAGAAGATCTTTACCACTTTCACTGTGTACGGGGAATACAAAGCTACAATGATTTAGCTTAGCTTACTAGCATAGATACTGGAAACGGGGAAATGGCTAGTCTTGGTCTGTCCAAAGGTAACAAAAATCCGCCTGCCTGCACCTCTAAAACTCACTAGTTAACACGTTAGTACTCATTTGTTTAATCTGTACAAAAACATAAAAACCGACAAGTTGTGCTTTTACAGGTGGTCATCTGCGGGACTATTTCTTGGCAGGCCACCTCTTTGTGATGGCAGTTTGTTGTTTTTACAATTCAGTTTTTAAACAGATCAGATATATTAGGCGAATTAGTGAGCTTTAGTTGGTGAGTAGCTGGTGGATGATTTTACCATTGGACGGAGAGTTGTTTCCCGCTGTTTCCAGTCTTTATTCTAAGCTATGCTAAGCTAACTGCCTTATGGTTGTAGCTTCCGTACAGACAGGAAAGTGATGCTCTTCTCATGTAACTCTCAGCAAGAAAGTGAATGAGCATATTTCCCAAAAAAAGACTGGTGATGACAACTTGAAGACTGTCAGTTATTCTATCAAGTATTCAAAACAGCAGTAATATTTATAACTGTACAAATATGAAGCTCACAAAGAGAATAAATTCCAGCTACTCTCCAATTCTGGATGAAGAGCTTCCAGATGAAAGGTTATCCAAAGTGCTGAGCTGCTCTGTTTGTTTGTGAGGAACTATCTTTGTTTGCTGGGTGAAAATGTTTTCCATATCAAATATGTTACATGTTTGCTGTTAGTGGCCATGGTGTGTGTGTGTGTGAATTGGTTTGGAGGCACAGCTGATTCCCTTGTATGTTAGACCATAAAAGCTGCATTACTCTCCTGTTTTATGGCAGAGAAAGTCTCTGAGGGCTGAGCAGTAGAGATGTAATGAGGTGAAATGCAGGACAGAAAATTTCCTGCAGCAGCAGTGAATAAACACAAGTTGTGAACCGCATATTATTTATAGGGACGTACACCGTCATCGGTTATTTATAACTTGATTAATGTTCGCTGAGGCAAACAGACAACCAATGAATTTAACGCATTTGTGTTTACTGCAGGAATGACTTGACAGTTTTTCACACTGAACAAAGAAAAATGTTCACTCCGGTTAGAAAGAGACTCATATAACACATCCAAGGCTACAGTAAATATAATCTGTACAAAAAAAGTGCTTAATTTTTGGTCAATGTCTCTCAAAAGTCATTCAAACCAACAAATTGATTAATAACAGTGCAAAAACTCTCTCTAGATGTCTTAAACAAGTATAAAAACAGGAAAATATCTCACTCAAGTTACTTATTTTTTCAACATTATTTTGTTAGTAACGTGTGGAATAAAGATTTACTTTGAACATAGTGGTAACTGGAGAGCTGCATCATTTTCTACTTGTCAGAAATGTCTTGTTGTGCAGCTGCTGTTGGTTTAAACTTTAAGACTAAGACTTTATATGAATTCTTACTTTGTATTTTTTAAAATCTTTTTTTCATTAAAACACATTTAAAACTCTGTGTTGTGTTAATATGTTGTAAGTCTTTTGGGTTTTGTGTTTGGTGAGCACTGGTTTCTCCAGCAGGAGCCGCCATAGCTGGATGGACAGACAGAGCAAGGCTTCCCGCTCTTATAGGGAGCTTCTCCAACCCAATTTCCTCTGAAAACACAAATTAACATAAAGTTATAAGGCATTGTTATGCATTTCTTGTTTAACAGAACTAAAATCCATAAAAGGATAAGACTCGCATTACTTTATATTTCTGTTATTTTCTGTTATTGTCACAACAATGTGTTTTCTGAATAAAACTATTCTACCCTGAGTGTGGCAAATCTTTATATACTCTTATTCTTAAAAAGCTCAGAAATGCTGGGTACTGTAGTTTTTAGCAAGTGTTAGTCAAACATGAGTAAATAGTTTAGCATTTGTGTGCTTACTAATACACAGTGAGTATTTAAGGCAGTTGGACGGTGTACGTGGGATTGGGTCTAAATAAACTCATATGTGTTCATGGTAATGAAGGAACATGTCATCCAGTGCGGCTCATTGATCTGTTTTAAATAGCTTTAATGAAATAAAGAATTTTACCAGACTTATCCTTTAGACACACTAAGAACATGTGTTACATTTCCTGATGATAATGTCTCGGTGGTGTTTTGTTTTATCAGAATAATAAACAAGCACTTTTAAACTATGATATAATACACAGTCACCAAAAAAACAGCTGTATAGGTTGATTATTATACAGCTTTTTATGATGCATGGTTAAGTTTTTTTGCTAGGCTGCTCTAGTGGCAGAAGAAGTCAGGTGACCTTGTATAAGGAGCAACAAAGTCCGTGTAATGAGGGTGGTGGGATGATTGGATGTGTCAAGTAAACGAAGGACTTTCACTGAAGAGACCGAGGTCTGTGTCCCATGTGAAAGAAAATCAAGGTTTACTAACTATTTGTGTAGGACTTGCATCACGTGACTTACATTACTTACGTCACATGACTTACGTAATGTACTGATTTGAACCCAAACCCGATCTTCCTAAACCTAACCAAGTGGCTGTGTTGCCTAAACCTAACCAAACTATCACCGTTTCATCTTTATCACCTGTTAAATGTTATGTGTAATGTACTGCCCACCCTCGTACACATCGTTTTGGGGAATGATTTTATATGTCATTGTACTTTCCAACGGACATATATGTTGTTTTGCATTAAAATTGAAACTATTTTGTCATTTAGGTATGAGGAACATGTTGACTGTACACTACAGTATATACACGGCTGGATTATCTACTGGGGAAAGCCCCAGGGCCCCAGATCCAGAGAGGACCCTGTAGACCTGGGTTCACTTGGTGTTGGTAAAGTTAGGCTATTTACACCACCATTGCTAAGTAACCTATCAACCAAGGCATGTCCAGGCATTTTTAGTGAATACCCTCATCCTGTAGAGAGGCTTTTTGACAACATAAAAGTTTTTTTATTGTAGTTTAATCTGTCCTCACATGGTGCACATTCCTAAATAAAGTTATATTTAATTAAATTATTGCAAAATAAAACACAGTATGTATAATACATACATTGATGTTGTAAACATACAACATTTTGTTTAATTCTCCTTACTTTATAGAGTAGTTGCAGACAAGCAGTGTCGCCTCCCTCCAGGTGCTACCAAACACGTGTATGTTAGAGCACTTCCTGACAGCACATCCCACTCTGTTGGTGCTCGCCCACACCATCTGAGAGGGAACACAAAACGTATTATGACGATTATAAGATGAAACCATATATATGTCCACGTTATAAAAAAGTTAACTCAACTCATAAATGCTGTGCAAGCATAGATAGATAGATAGATAGATAGATAGATAGATAGATAGATAGATAGATAGATAGATAGATAGATAGATAGATAGATAGATTTTTTATATTTCTCCCCACCCTCTAGGATTTACATAGTCGAATCAGAATTGTCAAGTCCTACCAATCGTGTGTGTTAATGTTGAGAAGCTGCAGAGCTGCGGTCTTTATTCATTCAGCTTACCCTGTAAATTTCCAGCTACACCGAGGCTTACTGTTGACCCTTTTCTGTCTCTCTTTCTCGCCTGCCATTCACCCGTCTTGTGCAGAGTTTTGCATGCATTCCGTGCTGCATGCAAGTCACAATTCTTCGCGGGTCTATTTTAAGCAGCTGGCTAAAAACAATAAAATATTCTTTGTTTGGTTCATCAACGGTGATAAATTACCCGAAAGTCCTGTGAGGTGCGGCAACTCGCCACAACATTGTTACTCTTCCGCCCTTCTGCCACGTGCTACGCCTACTCATGCGCACTGACGATCCAGGGTTATAGGATTACAATTTTGGATTTATTTACACACTTTAAAAACATTTATTGTACGTTTTATTCTTTTTACATGTTTATTTACAGCATTAAATGTTGAAATGTATATTGTAATAGGCTGTATATCAACTTATTGAGAGACAACTGGTAGTTCTATGTAAAATCAGACGTTGAGCACCCCCATATCGCCAAAATGGCATGATCATTGTTTCACTGAAGCTTCGACTGCAAGTGTTACTTAAACAGTAAATAATGCATTTGCTGGGGACTATTTCCAGCTAGTTACAGCAGTGAATTTGCACAGCAGTGACAACAATGAGTCTCTGTAAGCTCTCTTTGAATGCACAAAATGAGAAAACCCATTCCACCCCTACTCAGTCAAAAACAGACCCCACTGTACCTGTGTGTAGTGAGAGCACACAGACCCACTGCATCTGTTCGGGTAGGAGAAGTGGTGCCTCTCATTGTACCAGGACTTGACCAGATCAGTGATGGACTGGTACCTGTCACATCAAACACATATTCACTCATTCATCCACATAGTACAGTTGTTTTATTATTATTATTTGTTTAACATGTATTCAGTGAATGTTACGTCCAAAGTACATAGCTGGCTGTTTTCACAGAGCTATACAGTACCTTCCTGAAGTGATTGACAGGTTTTGGCCCATGTATTTCATGGCGTGTGTCGGACCGTGATCCCAAATGCATTGTGAAGCCCAAGAGTCAGCTGACTTAGCAAGTCCCTCATCCCAGAGCTTTAGAGGCATGAAAGGGGGAGAAGGAAAGACAGGGGCTGTTGATTTCAGTCGTTTCCTAAAATGGAGTAAACCCACACAGCTTTCTGCTGTCTTTTACATTTGCTGTACCATGAAATAATTTGTTGTGGTTGTTACTTGCAACATCTCTATCAGTTTGTTCTTTTTTAACTTTTACTTGAGGCTTTACTTCCTTAGGGTTGGGTCTTATTCACAGCTGTATGGGTGAAAATAATGATAAATCTTTCTTTAAATACTTTCACAAACTGGGTTTGCACATTTGATGAAGGTCACAAAATACGGAAATGACTATAAAGCGTTGATGTTACACCAAAAAAATTAAATATTTTATCTTCTACATATTATAAGAGCATGATATATGCATGATATTTTCCTTTTGTTCTCAAGTCATTCACACACAAAAACATTTGCAGTATGTTATCCTATATGGTGATGTTATTGATGCTGTATTAATGCAGTTAGAACATTTTATACAAACCAGGGCTGTATATAAAGTACTGTTAGCAATCACAGACACAAAGCAAATGAAAATACACTGTACAGTGTTATATGACTTGGGTATCTGAGACCCCAAACGTAAGTACAGTAATGTCTACTTTTCTGTAGCGGAAACATGTTAGTTTAATTAAAAGCAATTCTCAGAAATTCTCAGAAAATTAGGAGAAGTGATGAAGGTGATAAAACAGTGTATATATTTTCTCCAGGACCCCAAACAGAACATTAATGCAACATCTTATGTTGAGATTTTTCTTTTGAGATGCCGTTATAAGCTTTTTGAGGTTTAGTTTTGTCTGCACATTTATTTTTACCTCACCCTCACAAACTATGGATGTATTCTTAGTATGTGTTCTGCAATAATGAACTGAAGTGCATTGAAATTAAACTAACCTAAAAAAAACAAAAACCCTAACCAAGTGTCCCTGGTCTGATCCACTGCTCAGTATTTCCTCACCATGAACTCCATATTAGCTGCAGGAGGGAAGACCTGGGAGCGGACTCGGTTGTGGTAATCCAGTAGGGCGGTGATCTCTCTGGAGGAAATGGCTCGCTTACGTCTGCTGTGAGGTGCAGGTACAACTCCAGTGAGCACCCTGAAATCAGCCTGTGCCTCAGCTCCAGCCTTGGTCGTGTTGAGCAGCTCAGTTGAGCTCGACAGCACAGAAGCAGCAGCTCCCATGTGAGGCTCCATCCACAGGGTGGCAGCCAACAGGAGCTGAACACAAGCAGCACCCATCTCAGCCCAGTGGAGGGGGAGGCGGCAGCTGCACCACATCGCTGCACAACTCTGAGGAGGAGACAAGTTTACAATATCATGATCAGAATGACAATGAAGATCATTCGAAGAATCTCAGACACATCTTCATCATGGAGCATGGTATTGTCTCAATAAGTAGTTGAACTGCACAACATTGCCTTGGGGCAACATATGAAAAATAATTTTTTTAAATGTGAACATAAGTCTATTATTCAGCCATCTTTAGCTGTGTTTTGGTCTCTACCAACTTCTGAGGCACTTTAGCTGTTAAATGCTGTTCACCAGCTAACCGTCAACTGCATCTATCTGGCTTCTGGCACTGACCAGGTGTACATTGAGTTTTTGGTACTTTCTTAGCTGCCTGCTGCTGCTACTGGAAACAACTCCTATGAGAGTGAATGCAAACAGCAGTCTCCTAGGGTACATCACTATGTGCAAATAATTTTCACATCCTTCAGTCAATTTATCTATTGTTATTATAAAACAATGAGTTAGGCCACTTGAAGAAATACATGAATACATACAAAATACAACAATTCTTGAAACCACATGCTTATGAGATTAATGCATAATAGTATTTGTTTTACAACTATAGTAGTTATCTTGGTTTAAAATGTGAAATAATCAAATATGTGTTACACATATCTCTGTTTCCCACACCAAACTGCAAGTTTATGCCGACTTCAAAATGAATATTTAAATATTTAATATATTTATAAAAGTGAGGTTAAAAGGATTAAAATGTGTAACATGTTAATTAGATTGAAGGAAAACATTATGCAAACTGTTATGTTATTTCATTAAGTGTTTATACATAAAAACATACAACATTTCTAAGGTAATATTCATTTAAGTATTGCTCTAAAACTTTCCTAATTAAATTAATTAAAATATATATAATGAGGAGAACTTGCAGTCACAATCTACTAAACAAAACAATAAATGGAATCAATCAATAATAATCTGTCAAATTTCTCTGCTTACCAGCCTCTACTGTCACCAGTGAACGCGTTTGTTGCATTAAAGAAGGAAAAAGCTGAGTCTCATACCTTCATCAGTGGATCCTTTCACAGAGCAGAGAAGCAGAGGAGACCCTCACTTCACCACAAGCTTTTGCAAACAAGCCCATTTGTCATGTGTGGCAGAGCGTTTTAACTGGGCCGAAAGGGTTTCCAGACGCACAAAACCCTCCTGTACGCTTCTTCTTCTTCTTCTTCTTCCTTCCTAAACTTATACTCTTTCTCCTCCTTTCTCTCTGTTGAGTTGACTGTAGAGAAAATCACAACCACAGGAAATTGTCTTTCAGGACAGAAATTGCAATCGTAACATATTTTGGTCATTGTTTATAGGTCAGCACCATGTGTGATAGTTGGTAACACCTAACTTTAAAGTTTCCTTATCATTTATAAGCAACAGTTCATAGGCAAGGCAAGTTTATTTGTATCGTAAGTTTCATCAACAAGTCAATTCAAAGTGCTTTGCATGAAATACAAAATGCTTCAAGACGATATGTTAAAGCAACATGAGGCAATATCAAAAGACATTTAAATGCAATTAGAAAGTGTTAAATTGAAAGTGAAAATAAGATTTTCGGGAGCGTAAACGTAAACACTGCAGAATAAGAGATCAGCCAAAGGCCTAAAAGAAAGAAAAGTCTTCTGAGAGCTGCAGAAGATCTGCAGTTTCAGGTTTATAACCCGAGTATAAAATATTTACACATTATCAAGGACATTTTAATAGTTAATATACAGTATTTTCAACATTTCTTATAATATTACACAGTTACATGATTAACTGTGTTATTGGTATTCATCTGTTTACGTACTGGAGGCTGGTATATAAACTGAACTGCTTAAAACTACATCATAGGGTATTATAAACCATTTATAACATGTTTACATAATGCTTATGAATGCTGAATATTAGGGTTAAAATATGAGTTGCCCAGTTTCTGCACTTTCAGTTTAGGACACTCTAATGTTTAATCCCGTTATTCGTTGGATTGAGGCTGCCTTAAAAGAACACATGCTTTGGCTGCCCCCTGAACTCTCTGACTTGTTTCAATAAAACACAATAAAATGTTTAAATAAGCACGCCCCGGGGAAGGACTGAGCAGTGTGGTGAAGAACGCATATTAAAGGCAAAAGAGAAAAAAAAGTGACTGCAGAGTCAGCTCCAGCTGTTGTTGGTTCCAGGAAAGGCCACAGATCCTCTGCCATGTGTAATATACTGTAACAAGAGACAGAGCACACTGCCAAGGTACACTACACCACCTGGGTCTGCACATACTGGGATGTCACTGGGACCAGCGCTCAGACTCAGGGGAACAAGTGGAACATGAAATGGAAGCTAAAAATCCGGTGTCATTATGACTGTTTATATTTTTTGGTTACCATCGTGTGATTGGCACCTTTTGGAAACCCACTTCAGTCAATTACCCTCATTTAGATGTTCCTTACCAACCAGTGCCCAGCCAAACCTCTGCAATGTGAGTGAGATAATTCAAAATGTTGTGGAAAAGCTCTGTGTGCACAGAATTAAATGAACTCCTTAACTTTTTCAGTGAGTTCCAGTGTTTGTTCTACGTGTTTACAAAGTTCTACTTGAAACGCCAAATGCAAGAGACCCAAAATTATCTCTGACAAGACAATTATGAACATCAGTTTATGCATACATAATACGGTATGATGCAGACACGGACATGAACTGTGCTTCCAGGTGGTAACAGATCATAAAACTGGTTCAGAAAACATTTGAGATGAGGGCCTGAATGAAATGTATAGTGGTCCTTAGTTTCATATGTTATTCCAATGTAAATTTGAGAAACCTGATTTCTGGAAAAAAGTGCTGCTTGGACCAATTTTCTTCCACTTCAAGCGGTTTTCTCCAATTAGGAAACAGGATGGGGTCAACCTGAATTAACAAAGTATCACTCTAAAGGTTTTTGTGTATTACCTGGTTGCTCAAGTCCCTCTCTGAAGTTGACCCTTCAAAGGCCTGCAGCCTACTTCCTCACAGGTTCAACAGAATGCTGTCAGACTTTGTGACTTTGTGTCTAAAATGCACAGAGGGCTTCATCAAAGAGGCTCTGAGGACCCTTTGCATACGGAAGGTCACCAACAGTTATGGTTCACTTTAAACCTGGGGTCATCGTGTTGTTGGTCTTTGAACTTGACCGGTTTGCTTTTCCATTTGCCTGAAGGACTACCTTGCTGTCTACAACCGACCATCAACATAAAGTGCTTCTTTATTTTATCTTTGCTTATCTTTGCCATTTGCATTATCAATAGTTGTGCATTATTTTGTCATTATAATTATAGGATTTTAACAGCTTCACTAGCTTGATTTAGTCAAAGTGATATCTGTGGTGCTGACTGGATGAGTTTGAGCATGACTCTGAAAGTGAACCCTTGTACTTGTAGGATCAGGCTTTTAAATTTAGAAATGGCCACATGGGTGTCAGTTCTGCCACATAGTTAATATTTCTATCATCGCACATCAAAGAAGGGGAAAAATGTTAAGCGGCAATATATAACAGTTCTATCAAACTGGTGAAGACGTGCATACAGAATGACAGTGTGTTTGACTGAGGAGAACTGCCCTTGAAGATTAACATTTTGGAAAATTCTTGCTGAATAATATGAAAATCGGAAGGAAGGGAAAAGGTCGAGCGGTGCAGCCAGAAAGTAAATTTACTCAGTGATTTAGCTGCTTCCCACAGCCAAAGAAGGAATGTGGAAATGTTCCATAAAGAATATATCAGGTTAAAAGGACAGAAAACTGTACTTGGGGCATAAACTTTAACTAAATTCATTTGAGAATGATGGGAAAGCCATTAGTTTTGCAGGTATAAAAGCATAAGACAAATAATATTCTGTACTGATAAAGGCACTAGACAAAAGTCAAGAGATCACCGAACATAATACACCTGAACCAAATTTTATGGCAATTTATCCAATAGTTGTTGACGCATCTCACTGAAATCCTGAAATGTCAGCCTCACAGTGGTATGACAGGAAAAGTGAGTGGATCAGCAAAAATCATGTGGATATATCATCTGGGCACCATGAAAGTCTGTACAGTCTGCGTTAGTGAACGCGAGTGAGTGAAACAGTTTGAGTTTCCTTTTTATCATAATCACACACAGAAGTATTGCGATCATTTCATTTCCTATTCGTCTGTATAGAAAACACTAAGCAGTTTCCAGGTGGTGCAGTGGACATATCTGCAGGAATGAGTCAGGAAATCTGAGCAAAGGGTCAGATCTGGGTGAGGATGATTCTCCAGCCAGACCAGACCAAACCAGACCAGACGGTTTTCCCAGAGACCCTCCCTCGCCCCCTGCAGTATGACATCATCTGTCTGGTTCCAGACGCTGCAGGGCGTTCGCCTACAAAAGCTCACTGTGACCTTGTCGTGTCTGAAAGGTGAGGAGGAGAACTCAGTGGCCTCCTGTATTTACCTCAGGACATAAAACAAACCCTGTACCAACTGTATTTGAGGACCCTGAGCCACAGCTTTTCAGGTGTCAGCTGGGCCTTTCAGCTCTGCCTGACTAACAGCACAGCAGCTGGTGTCTTTCACAAGGTAAGAGTACCACAAAACACCTGAATTACAGCCCTTTGAATTAGTGTCTTACAGTGTTTAAACTCTGTGAAACTAAATGCTTTTCTCAAGATGAACGTCTGTCCCAGACACATGAAGAAGAGTCATGATTTAATCAATATTTTTATATTAACAAGTCAATAAACAATGTTTAAAAGGGGACAAGCGTAGTGATAAATGCAAAGATTAAAATCCCCTGACTCTGTGCCTCCTCTTGGCTTTACAGCAGATTTTAGCATCTTTCCACTCATTGTTTTAGTTTTACAGGGACTTTGCTGTTTTGATTCACTGCTCTTGCCAAGGCTTTCCAGCTGCAGCAAGCAAAAGCTCTGATAGGCTGACTGCACACTACCTGCAAAGCATTGCTGAACAGGCAATGATAGCAGCCAGCTGGTGAACAAAGTGAAGCATTAATCAGTTAAACAGCTAGATATTTCCCTCAGGAGATGGTGGAGACCAAAAACAGAGGAAAAAGACGGGTAATGTTGAACTGTGTCTGTCGGATGTTTTTACAGTTCAATAACTTTGTATGGCAATTTGCCAATGTGTTTAAATGCATAGACTGCATATAACATGTTTAACTGTTGTTGCACTGCCCCTATGTGGCATAAACAATGAATTAATGTAGATTTAAAATGTGGATTTCTACAAAATATGTCAAATTGAATTAATTATATTGTGTTTCTTTATTATTTCCCAGAAAACATTTCTTGAGAAGAACAAATACATTTTACAGCAAAGAATCAGATGTAATAACCAGTCAGTCTCTGCAGTTTTAGCAGGAAGGTGAAGAGTAGAACAGCGAGGACGACGGGCAACTTCTCCTCCTGAGCGTTGGAATAATCTCAGAACTATGTCTGAAGAGTTTGTTTTCATAATTTACAGCAACATTTTCCAATCTGCAAAGCAAAGCTTCTGCCTTTTGATCAACCAGCCAAGACGTCTGCAGGAGCGTTTTACCCCGTTTCTCATATTTGCTTGACAGTTTCATTCTCAAAGCTGTTCCCTTCAGTGTTTGCATTTGGCATGTTCACATCGGGATATCTGCAGTCTAGCAGCAATAGAGGCAAATTGTGAACCGTTTTCAGTATTTTAGCATATAAATCAAATGTTTTGTACAAATACTTTTTTATTTAACCACAGAACTCAGAAATCATTTTAAATCAGCTATTTTGGTGAGATGCATAAACTGTAATATGCAGCCATTGAGTTTAGATGAACTTTTTGCATCCTGCCAGAGTTTGCAGTCTGGAAACGGTGCTTGAAGTACACTCAGCGAACACCAGGAGTGCCAGGAAAATTAGATTTCTAGGAGAGGCTTGTTTGCCAAGTCAAAGTGCATAAAGGACAAATTTTGTTCTGCATTCAGATGCTATGAAGGGAGATTTACTTTCCTACAATACAATCATAATGACTCAGCAAGAGTCAAACTGCCTGTTGCCCCAAGTCATCATCACTGTCAGTGCTGGAATACCTTACACAGCTAGCGAACATTTATGTATTTTATTTATTTTTGATGATTTATTTAATCATTCATGATTAAACAGCTGAGCTCAAGAGAAATGTGCACAATCTAGAACATATACAGCATAAGCATAAACAAAAACACAGAAACTATTCACAATTTACATACTCGGTATACTGATGTAGAGGTGATCCAAGAGCAGAGGTAGTTAAGTATTTGGTCCAGTAGAGGTTAATGGATAAATAATGTACAGTGCATCTTCCTTCTGCTTAAGATACCAGTGGTGAGGTAAGGATTTGTCCCCTGTGATAAAGCAAACAAGAGGTTATGCATATATTCAATATCACCAAAAACAAGCACATGATGCACATAGATTGAACAATAGTCTGACCAGCAAAAGAGAAACATGAAGTTGATTTCTGACTCTCAGTTTGCTTGACAACAAGGGTCCTTAAAGTGAGTCTGTTATGCAGCCAGATCTCCGGTTATTTGCTAGATTCAACAATTTCAGTTTGCCCACATTGTGTCCGTGATTGTGGTTGCATTTGACCTCTTGGATTGAGGTCGGCATGGACCATAAAACCAGACACCCACTGACTTATATCCACATGGCACACTACAAGGCTCAGTCTGAGCAAACATGAACCAGAGCAAGAAAGGAGTGTGTGTGTGTGTGTGTGTGTGTGTGTGTGTGTGTGTGTGTGTGTGTGTGTGTGTGTGTGTGTGTG
>JAPMOB010242308.1:0-42296 GCA_029875015.1 Lepomis gibbosus
TTAGGCACAAATGTATAAAAATACGAATATGAATGCTGAATGTTGTGCATACATCTTTTTGAAAGTATTCTTACACCATAGGAAATTAACATCAGTTACATTACCTTACACAAGGGATTCACAACACCGTCCACCAAGCAAATCTCCAGGATTGTATGCTTGAAAAAAAGAACCACATTTGGTGGTGTAACAATAATCCTACTCAATGATGTCACCTTGTAATCAAAGTTAGTATTAGCATTGAAAAACCATGCAAGCTTACCTTTATTCTACTATGAGGTCTTTTTAACTAATAAAACAATGAATGCATGTATTGACATTTAAACAACTTTTGGAGCTAGTTTGAGCCTTAAGTGAAAAGTTGTATAGAATCTGCAAAAAAGAAACATCCTCTCACTTACAGCTGTTTTTATTTTCAGCTAATTTAATGTGCTAATATTGGCATTAATGATTCAACAACTAAGATAAACTAAACTAATTTCACAGACATGTGAGTAACAGAAATGGAAAATTGTGTCCCTGAACAAAGGGGGTGTTACATGCCAAGCTGGCCTGTTTTTGTTTTGTTTTCCTCCTGCCTTCTTTCTCCCCATTACTTTCTCCTCAGGTGTTAAGTGGGTGACTGGCTCACACCTGTGCAGCCTGGCTGAGCTGCACATTGGCCAATGGAGGCTGGAGCTGGCCAATCATGATGGAAAGTGGGGAATAAAAAGAGCAGCACAGAAGAGTTTGGTCTCTCACCCCTTGGAAGCAGCCTTGTCCGTAGCAGCAGTGAACCACACCTCTCTGTTATTTGTTGTAGTTTGTTGAATAAATTCTCATCTGCTGGGCTTTTTGTATCAGCGCTTCTTTTATGTTGCACCCCTTGAGCCAGGGGTCGTGACAGGGGGGCTCAGTTCAAAAGTAACAATCAATATGTGGCCCTCTGGTTACACATGGTCTGCCACTGCAAGGGCGATCAGCTGTTCCTCCTGTCTCTCTGTAGTGCTTTCTTTGGCATCTCACAATACTGACATTGCAATTTATTGCACTGTCTTTCTTTTGGCGTTTTTCAGAGTCAGTAGAAAGGCCTCATTAGTGTTCTCCCAAAGTCCCTATATTCTCTCTGTATATGCTTTGTACATGTTTACATGTTTATGCTTGTTGAACAGGTGCATTGATGAAGTACTGACTTTTAGCTCTCAAAGGTTTTATTGCACTTACCCCTTATGCTGCGTTATGGCTACGCCGCGGTTGCCGGAGCTAATGGCGGCCATTATAGTCAATGCTTGTGAGTCCACCAGATGAAGCCGCAGCACGTCCCAGAAGCAGCTCTCCGCTGCCGTCCGCTCCGCAGAAAATGGATAGCAGGTCTATTTTTGTCGCATCTGAGACACTTCCAGTGGACTTTGACTCTGAGCTATGGACACATCAAATTTGTGGCGCAGCCGTAACCTGTCGTAACTAGAGTCAGTGGATTCCCTCGGGACTTACTTACTTACTCCTAGAATGGTGCTTCCCCCGACTCCAGTGCCTCTGGCTAACGTTAACATTTTGGAAGGTAAGAGGATGAATTAAGGTCCAATTACTATGCTGATCCTTCCCATAAATTGTGTAACATTCACAGATTGGCTTCCTCTTACCGTACACCATAGCTATCGTTAAAGCACAAAGCTAAAGCTGTCTTCATCACAGTAGTTAGTTGAACCTGTTCCTCATTTTAAGGTCTGGTCCACAAACATAACACTGCCAGATGGTTGATGTGAGTTGTTCAGTTTAATATTGTGATGTAGTTTTATGGATTATTTGAAACATTCTCATGTCTATGCAATCAAAAACAGTATGGATGGCAGGAATAATGTCCATGATTAATAGGAGGTTAATCAACAATGCCTATGATTGTGGCTCCAAGAAAGGATACATGATGACTTGATGACTGAACTGACTGAACTCAAAATCTCTTTAGCTTGTGTTGTACAAAGTGAATGTGTCCACTAGGGAAGCAATAGGCTTGCTGTGTCTGAAGGCTGGTGTGTGCACTAACAACAGAGGAGACCAGCACATGGATTTCTTTTGGCAGAACTCAGAGAGCTTTTTGAGAAGCAGGAACGGGTTTCCACAAAGGTGCCAACAAAACCTCATTCTTATTCATGCCACCAGCAGAGCTAAAGTGATTTTCTGCAGTAATATCTCTTCATCAGACATTGTCTGAGCAACAGAGAGAGACAACCGTCAACTTCCTATAATAACAGCTTCCCAGGAATGTAATCATTCATGATTTTTTATTTCCACACACCTCATGGCTGTAAAATCTTGAGTGACCACAAGTTAAAGTACAGTAGGAGTTTTGGCGCGTACAGTGCTGCTGGCAAACAAACACACACACACACAGATCACAGTGCTAGTGCACCTACACAGATGTATGGCTGAATGCCCCTCTGTGTGCCAGTCTCCTCTCATAGACATCAGTGTTTCACTTTGAGTCAATAGATGTATGAGTCAGTGACTGTAGTCATTCTGTAGTTCACTTTCCATTTAATACACTCAATCCATTTTATCCCTAATTCTTTCCCTTCTTTTCACCCCTGAAGCTGTGAGCTATGTCATTCTCTTTAAATTAAGCACACAACATAAGCATACATTACATACACCATTGCATAAGTGAAACATCATTTTTTCATTTCGAGACCACGGTGTGCTGAGACATCTGCCTCCCCCGAGTACAAAGGAGGTGAATGGAATTGTATTTGTGGTGCCGGAAATCATTAAGCAGGTTAACTGTGAACATCTCTCATTAATTTTCTGCTGTGGAAGCTTAGTGCTCTATTATCTTTAATTATGTTGTTTTAATCTTCATCATTCTTTACGGCGTGACTCAAAGCAGGGTTTTTTATGTCAGGCTTTCAAAGCCAAAGCAAACATTACCTCTGCACTGTTCCCATGCCAAAGGGAAAGACACAAGAAGCTTCAACAACTGTTCTCTACTAAACTGTACTAAAAGAAAGAAGCACTAAAGCAAAGTCTGTAGACTTGTGTCATACTGAAAATGGTAAGGCTGACTCGTAGACACATGGACTTTAACTGTAACATACATATCATTATCAAGACCTTTAACAAGAACACGTGGGACACATGACATCATAATCAATATATGAACGTCATATAATGTGTAATCGTTTTTCCAGGCAACATAATCCAGGCAGAAATTACATAGGGAAGTTGAGGCAGAGATGCACTTCCTACTACAATGTAAAATATTCGATGAACTATGGAAGATCTATTTTAACAAGTTCAACACTGTAATCTGAGATTTCAAAGAGCGTAATGACCTTTCAAAATTAAAAATACTCCCAGGAGGAGAAAACAGAACTGCCCAATATGTATCAACATGCAACCTGTATGCATTCACACGCACAATCACATATAGCGTTATTAATTGTTCATGGACAGAATTTGGAGAAAGAGGATGGGAGATGAGAGTTTTTTAAGGAAAAAGGGAACAACATTTTCACCAGGAGAACTGGAAGTAAAAAGACAGTGCCTGCCTTTCCCTCAGTGAAAAAGATATCAATGGACAGAAGGCATCCATTGATTATGATGATGGCTTCATGAAGCTTGTGCAATTTCTGGAGCTTTCATGCGCTCAGTACACTTTCAAGAGCTGCGAAAGTGTTCCTTCCCCTACTGCCGCCACAATTTGAGCCACAAAGATACACCATCTCCAGTCTGGGTGAGGGACAAATGTGACCTTTTATTTCAACTAATTCTTGTGCTCACTGATCTCAAGAGGAAAACTTTTTTTTTTAATTATGCAAACTGCAGACTCAATTTACTAGTGGCTTTGACTGCCTCAGCTGGGAGTGGGGCTAGGCTCTTAGCACACTAGGGGCGGGGCTTCATCGCTGGAGCCCACCTGCTACCAAGTCATTTAAAACAAGTTTACATGACCCCAGACTTACTCCAGAAGTCTGGCTTGCAGAGCTGATCGCAGCCATTCTAGTAAATGTTTGTGCTCACACCAGAAGCGCTGCAGTGCGTCCCAGCGTCAAGAAGCCCAAAGCAGATGAACTGAGCAAGAAGTCAGATACAAGAAAGGGCAGAGAATCAATTTTCAAAATGAAATACCCTGTACAGACTCCAGTGGTATATCAGTGACATCGCCAGGGGGCCACGTGGCCACCTCTGGCAAGGAGCATATGCATAAAATGGTTAAGCCAGTTTTGGACCAATAAAATACTACTACAGGGCTACTTCCTGTCGGCACCAGTGTCTACGGCCCATGATAACTGTGGTTTCATGGCAGAAATTCCATAAATCTTGTAGCTGCATAGCTGTGCTAACATAAAGTTTCATGGCTCAGAGTGTTTGTGTGACTCGGAATCTGTTTATCTGATGGACAAATATTATTTTTAGATTGCCAAGAGTATAAAATCTAAGCAATATGGTTATATCTCTAATGTGCAACTGGCTGTCACAGGGTTTTGACATCATTTTTGGGCCAACATGGAACCCTCCATGCAGGCTTTGGCCGGCTTCACTGTTCGATCTCTGTTCTTATATTAAGTTGTGTCACTATAAGAGGGTAACCTCTGACCTTGAGGTGTGACAGACTATGATGTTTATTTAAGGAGAGGCCTCTGAGTCGTCCACATAGATGGCAATTATGTTTCTAAAATTCTGATTGGTTAAGGGGCGGGACTAACAGAGCAGTGTGTTGTGCCAATATGTGTGTTTTCTGTGAAGGCAGCGACAAGCTGCAGAAGAAAGAAAAGTCTAATTTAAGTAATGTACAGAGACAGGTAGTAGCCTGACTAGTTTATAATAAGTTTGTCTCACTGCTACACAGTTTTGGGTATTGTAGTCTGTGTGAGAGCTAATAGTCTGTAGATAGCAAGAGGTTAGCACCATTGCTGAGAGCAAGCTAACGTCATACAAACACTGGAGCCCCTGACAGAGCCATGTGTGACGTTAAGCTTCGAGGGAGATCGTCCTGTGCCTGTTTCATCTTCGTCTTTCTGAAAGGATTGCAAAACATGAGAGTGTGAATCATCAGGACGATGCTGTGAAACTGTGCTGTGCCCAACAGGCGCTCCATTGACCAGCACAACAAACACCGCGGAGCCACAACGAGTCGGCGGACTCGAAAAAACGTTGGAGTCATCCAGAAGTTTGCCCAGAGGAAAAACCACCATGCCGCCTTTCTCCTGGTGTGAGGCCTCAGCTCTGGTGAGTGAAAGCATCTTTTATCATGCTGAATCTGCTGCTGGTCTCTGCATGGGCAAATTGTTGTGCTGAATCGGTTGAGACTAATCTACAGATTACGGTTGTTGTCATAATGTTGTTGTCATATAGCCACTTTCATCCTGCCTTATTATTCGGGATTATTAGGCAAATTTGCTGGCTCGCTGCGCTGTATGAAAGGTACAGAGTTGGGAATGGGATTTATATTGGCAGACATTCTTTCCGATTGCGGGATCTCTGTGGAAAGGGGATATAGAAATTGTTTGCAGCCAATTAGTTGCAGCCCTAGTCTATAATCAACTGAGCTAAACTTCACAGCCCACGTAGGAGCCCCGACCTAGCCGGGGTCCTGGGTCAGCTGCACCCATGCACTTATGCTACCTCCGCTTATGGCTTCATTCCTTCCTTTCCTTGAACTTATGAAAAAAACAAAAATAGAGAGAAAAAGAGAGGTCGCACAAGTGCACAGAAAATGACTGCAGAGTTAATGCGACAGTCTGCCCACTCCCAGCTCCTAAGCATCCAACATTGCTCCTGCTGTATTGACGATGTGCGCGGCATGAAATAATATGGTATTAGTATCCCCTTCATACCCTCTGATAGACACAGAACCTCGTTTGGGACTGTACTGGATCAGACAAGTGTGATGCGCTTCATCAGAGATGGGAAATCGAACTAACTGGTTTTTCCAACCAAACTGTTTGTTAGTGAATCGTAGGGCATTTGTAAAACATGTTGCGTTTGTTTTGGCAAAAAATTCACTTCATAGAAATTCCATAGATTGCGTAGTACTTATTTTTGACTAGTTTGACTCCATTATAACAGATCACCAGTTCACCTCCTGGGCACTGCCGAAGAAGGCCTTG
Organism: Lepomis gibbosus; assembly: GCA_029875015.1. NCBI lineage: Eukaryota > Metazoa > Chordata > Actinopteri > Centrarchiformes > Centrarchidae > Lepomis > Lepomis gibbosus. The sequence continues at coordinate 6,087 of JAPMOB010242308.1, forward strand.
AGCAAGCTCCTGAACCCCCCCTTCTGACAGTTCTCCATGTGTTGCTGTGGGTCCTGTTTGTGCAGGGGCATGTGTGTGTCTTTCAGACCTGTGTGTAAATACAGAGTGAAAACACTGAATTTCCCCTCGTGGGATTAATAAAGTATAAAGTGAAATCGAAATCACCATAATGTAACTGTAAGATTAACAAAAAAGGAAATGTGTGAGCCATATTGCCACGTTGCTCTTTAATTGACAAAACACAATTATGCAGTGCACACAAACATTTGATATATATTACAAAATAATCAAATACACAACAAAACAAACAATAATTATATATTAATGTCTTAAAACAAACCTAGGGGTGTGTATATTTTCTTTTATGTTATTAAATATTTTAGTGGTGTAAATCAGGATAATGTGATACAAAATTATTTTATTAAACAAGGTGAAGCATGCTTTACATTTATATTGATTTGTAAGTTCTTATTATGTAGTTTATGAAATAAGTATGAGTTACATCTAACCAACTGCCACATTCACACTGTAGGTAGGGGCAAAAAATTGCTGTGAAGAAAATATTCTCTTAAGTAAACATCTTATTCACACCAACAATGGGCAGTAAAATTATTGATGTGATATCTATCACACTATATTCACATATCAGCACAGCATGCTCTGAACTCCCAGTGGGAAACAAGCAAAGAATAATGAACATGAATAAATGAGCGTGTGCAAACAGAATATTCAAAACTCTCAAATGTGAAACAAACAGTAATAAAACTATGTTCCTATGGGTTCCTGTGAGTTTTCAGATGTTGTTTTACATCAGTGGAGGAATTAATGATATTTCTGCTGTTATTAAGGGTCAAGCCACTGCCCTCATTCACATCAGATCCCTGGGAGTCTTTTGTATTGTCATATCTGATCCCAAAAAGACCGAAGAATTTCTTCAGTATCAGGTCGACAATCTCCTCCTCGTCTGAGGCCTGGGTAAGACATGAGACATGGCAAATTCAGTTTTACAGTGGCATGAAATATTGGAGAGATGCTCTTGAGACACTGCTAAGGACACATCAATGAGCGCTTGTGATCCATGATCTCAGTTATTATCTAATTGCTTTCCATGAAGCGGTGTGAAATACAGACAACTCGAAATGGGAAAGCAATTCAGAGAACAACCCCACAGAGAATAACAATTAAACTATTGTGTTTCCTCTCCTACACAGAGACGTTTCGCAGGTGTACCATGGCTTGCTGACTTTATCATATTCTCTCTCCTAAGCTCTGATATGATTACGTCAACTCCTGATGTATATATCTGTCTCTTAGGCTTCTTCACTAAAAACAGCTGCCTGCTGTGGCTAGAAATTAGCTTGATGAAAGCAGAGTATTTTATATGATACATGCATCTGTGAATGGATATTTTGCATCAAAACAATACAGAGAAAAGACTCCTTGGATTTTTTTATCTGAAAACTTTGATTATTTGCTGACTAAGAATGATGACTAAAATTACCTTGTGATATATTTTCTCCTGGGTGAATGCCATGAGGACCATTGAGATGAGGAGATTAAGCACCACAAATGTCATGAACACAATACAGGAACCGAAAAGTAATCCACCAAGCAAGGGGGTGCTATCCAAAACCTGGCAAACATCAGTGAGATATCAATATCAGTTTGCGCCGACACTGGCCACATCAGAAAAGAAAGGAAACTCCTTATTCATGCCGGTTTTATTATGCCAGAAAATCTCATTTTCAAGTATTTTAGACAGAACATTTGTGAGTAGGGAAAGATCGCACGTACCTCGTCATAGTTAAAGATACCTATCTGCAAAAGGATGATGGTCATGAGAGCATCCCCTAAAGTTCTATAAGATGACATCCTCCAGCCGTACATCACGTTGCACTAGAAAGATTATGACCATTACATCAGCAGGGGAACCAGTAAAATCATTTCTGTCTATTTAACTTTCAGTTTTGATTAAATAGATAATGTGGGAGATAATGGACCTGGAAAGCTAGGTCATTAGTATTTCACTTTACCTCATTCCTATATTGCCATTTTAACCATAACGAATATGTACTGTAAATTAGAAGATTAAACTTCATGACTATATTAAACACAACCTCCCACAGCACCACCTGCACACCCAGACACACAGGAAGGGATTGATAAGTTGTGTGGTTATGTGAGTTTCTCTGACAATTACATATTTAAATGTCTACATCCCTGAGGATCCTTTCTCTAGATTAATTTTAAATAATAAAATTAAAGTTCTAATTTGTGACAATTAATCCCACAACACTGTATTCTGTCAGCCCCAGGGACTGAGAAAATAGCAGTGACTTAATATTCTTGCCCATAAGAACCAGAAAGACAAGGGCAAGATACTCACAGCAATGGAATACGCCGCAAGCATGATCGCAATGACTACTATAATACTGGAAGTTTCACTCCAGGCCCGTTGCAGTGCAGCAGCAAACAAGTTCGTCCTGGGGTTCAGTCTGAGCAGGCGCCACAGTTTGATGGTGGCAAGCAGGACCAGGAAGGCGATCAGATACTGGAGTGTTGAGTCTGCTGTGGCTGTCTCATAAAAACTGGCAAATCTACACACACAGTGAAGATGTCAGCTGTCACAGATAGGGAAAAAAAATAGCACTACCAAACAACACAGTAAAACAGCCTAAGATTACAAAAGGAGGGTTTGGAGCAAACCAAATCACAAGAATAAGAGTCTACAGCCATGTTAGCAGCTCTGTCAAACTGTAGCCTACTGTACAGTAATGCTTTGAGCTAAATGCTAATATGCTCACAGTCAAAAAGGCTAAAAAAGCCTTAGGAAGCAAACACCTCATTTAAACCCACTACACATTTTCTAACTTGTTAAGGTATCGGCTAGTTTTTTTTGAGCTCTACAAACTAAAGATCTAACATAAGTTTTAGTGCAGGATGTGTTTGTCTCACTTGTCTTTGTGGTTTTGGTAGTAGGTGATATCGCGTTCCCCAAGCAGGGTCCTCCTGATGAAGACAGCCACGGCGCTCCAGCTCAGTAAGATGATAGTCAGCTCGAGAAGGTTCCACTTGCTCCTGAAGTAAGCCCAGCGCTGCCGCTTCATTAATTTGCCCTTCCAGGAAAAGGAGAAAGGATCGTCATATGTAGCAGGAACAAGTTTGTTCCATTCGTTACATGAAGGGAAAAAAGACAGAAATATAAGTAAGATATATTTTGGAAACCATGTTTTTAAATTTCCTCAAATAAAACTAGTGATTTGTGTCTGTTTCCCAAATAGTAATTTGTAATAAAATGATGAAATGATTGACAGCTTCCACTAAAAACTCACTTTCTCTATATAAGCGCAAGCATTTTAAATAATATACTTGTAAACTTTATGTTTTTTGTGAAATGTTAATTTTCAGAATTGAATAATACTTTAATTTAAAGTATTAAATTAGACGTTTTTCCCTTTGCTGGTCTATTAACATGTAGTATTTATGCAACCTTTTATTTATATGTGTAATTTTGTGTCAGGTAAAGTTAACTGATGTTGAATGTAACTAACAATAATGAAAATGGAAAGATACATTTTTTATTTATTTTTCGCTTTTTACCTTGTTAGTTCACACTTGCTGGACATTTACTGCTATGTGCATTTACACAATCTGAGTGACTCCTTCTGAGACCCTGATCTCAATGCAGTTTGATATCCAAACTTCTAGGGGAACTTCCAAGGTGTGCGCAAACTTTTAAATAATCAACATTTTGTCAAGTGCAGTATTTAAAAGAAAGAAGTCACCTTGGGCATATGTTACTGAAAGCAAACTACTCACAAGACAAGTGCTTTTGTGTATCACTATATCAAAGATGGACACACTGTGGGACATCTCAGAAATTACAGTTAATGCTGAACACCATTGAACATAAACCAAAATAGCCCTGAAGAAAAGTGTAATTGAGATATGACTCAGCGCTGCAGTAAAAGAAACTGTGGTGTCAAAGAAAAACGAGCCCTGATTATGAGGCGAATAAGAGCTGCTATATGAAAGAAAATCACGAATCACAGATTAATGCTGTTACATCCTTTTGACCACCTAAACATCAGAAAAACATTACTGCTAATGTCTTTAGATATTTATTTCCTGTAAAAAGTTACATAAGGATACAATCAAAGCGGGCAATCTAATGTCCTGTTTAATTTGTTAGGATGAAGGATTACAGAAAACATGAACTGTGGAGTGTAAGTCAAAGCTCTGAGTCAGCTGTAAACTGCTTGATGTTTGATGAGTTAACCACCTCTACTTATTAAAAATGGTTGCCTCATCATCAGTTCAACCTCAAGTCAATCTCTCGAATGTTGATCCTCTTGTTTGATCGATTCTCGCCAGTCACAGTCGCAAACAACAGTGGTGTGTTCTTGGAAATTTGGTCAGAAACCAAAAACGCATCCTGCCCAGGGACGTGCGCAGACATTTTGGTGGGCAGGGGGTCGATTTAAAAACCAAAACAGCGCCTCTTATAATAATAATTATTTTTATCTTACACAAAACTGACTTCCTTACATTTCCTTATTTATTTAAATTCCCTCGTACTCATGCAGTTGTTTTCTGCTCAACATTTTCTACAAAATAATCAGTTCTCACAGAGACCATGCCTGTCTGTGTGTGCTGCGCTGCTGCGGGGAGAGGTGGAGGAATGGAGGCCAGAAGTCTCGTCTCCCAACCTGATATTTAGATTTTTTCTACAATAAATACATTTGTTTGACAGAAAAGCTGTGTGTAAACAGGAATATATTTATTTTTTAAAAAGCACCCCAGAAAAACGGGCACATTCTCTTGAGGAATCAAAAGGGCACGTGCTGAAGGCTGATCATGCCTGATCCTGCCCAGCCTGTATATTATGAGGCTTTCAGGAGTTTGTGAAGCCCTTAGTAAATACAGAAACCCCCGCAAGTCTCATTCACTATCTGAATTCAAAGAGATGCATGGATTACAAAGAATCAATCGATTAAAGGGTCTGGAACCACATTCTGTTGTAGTCCTGTTGGTATTTACCTGCAAGAACATGTAATACAGGATGAAAAGCAAGTATATGACCTCAGCAGCCATAACGAAGGAGTAAAGATCGCCAGTTGATGTGTAAAGACCAACAGTGTGCAGCTCACTTTGGAACTGAAATGCTCCTGTAAAATTAACAGGGACAATTTTATTTAAACACATGCAGCATCTCATTCATATTATGTACCATACGTCGATGTCAATGTACAAAAAGAGAATAAAATCACAGACTGAAACGACAGTAAAATTGTAAGAAGCAGCAAAAAATGACAGTGTGGCTTATGATGCACAGCTTGGTGTAACAATATTGTTATACGTCCTCCTGCATTCACATCTGCATCTTTGACAAACCTGTAATTGCATTATGATTGCAGCCCTCAGGAAACACTCAACCTTACCTACAGCTGTGGTCTCCAACAAGAGTGTGACGATGCAGAAGAGGTTCACATTAGCATTGTAAACGGTGAACTCTACAAAGATTGCCCTTGTGTACGTATCCAGCCATTTGTTCCTAAACAGATACTCAAGGGTGCTGGGGAAGAGTTGCACAAGAATACTTTAACAGGAGGGTTAAAATAGGCCTTAGACTTCAAATAGTATTTTACACCAGACTTGTTTGGCAACAAATAAGACTGGTGTAAAATACTACATAGCATGGATAATGTAAACTCCAGTAAAGACCTATTGTATTGATGCAGTTCAGTTTGCTAATGTACATACTTGCTGGCATTTTGTAAATCCGGGCCAAGCTCCGATACAAAGCCACCTCCCCTGTACAGCACCATTTCGCCCCAGACAGGGTAGGCTCTGAGCTGAGCCTGTGTCTGGTACTTCCATGGGCTGGAGGTGCTCGTAGAGATATTTTCCGTCACAGAGTGGTTCCAGCCAGGGTCATAGGAGCCCATATCCTCCACCTCCCATGAATATGGAGCGTGACAGTCTGCTACAAACTGGAGCATGGAGCCTGCAATCTGACAGGAGTTTTTCTGCACTCTCAGTTGACGGAGTCGGGCATTACCCACCAGCTTGGAGTTTCCATCTGTAATAAATCCTGGAACACAGCATTTTACAGTTTATTTGTTTGTGTTTTATTCATTCACTGCTGAATCAAAGATATTTCAGGGTTGTGGTCTCTGCATGTTACACATTTAGAGACTTTGGCCACTTGGTTTGGTCTGAGCCAATTCTTCTGAACAAGGGCCTGTTTGCATTTGTAGCATATTCACTATTTTTATTTGTCACTTGTGCTTAATGAAATTAATAATGTGGATGATTTTTCTGTACTAACATTATGTTTTCACAACACAAATCACTGGGTAAAAATTTTACTGTTTAAAATTTTATTGTTTATATAACTGTTTTGTTATTTAGCCAAAATAAAGATGGGTGTTCACACTTACATAAGCATAAACGTAAGCATGGAAACCCTGGTTGGTTTTGTCCATTGACATTTCCAGTAAAGTTTATTCTAACAAAACAATGTATCCTACACAATGTTGTAAAGAGTGAAAGACAGTTTTACTGTAGATTTTTAATATAAAATGGTTTTAGCATTCAAAACTGCAATGGATACACATTATTAACAATCAGTAACAAATCTTCATATATAAAGAGCTAGAGTTGATACCATAACCCTAATATAAACACTAACATAAAAAAAACACACAAAAAAACTTTTTATCTTGTGTGGTTTTCTACCTATCGGCTATGGGTAAAGTAAACCCACCATAGTGTTAATTTTGACCCAGTCTTTTTTTTTGTGTGTGAATTTCTTCAGTCATGCTGTAGTGTCTTTACAGATATACAGTTATCCACTGAGGAGGTGGGATCACTGGAATCACCTGGCCCCTGTTAATTGCTCCTTCTGGGATTAGCCTACTGAGGAACAAATCCTAACTGTTAGCTTAAACTCTGTGTGACACTATAATGAATACATACAATAAGAAATGAGAACAGAAATTGCTCCGCAGCTGTGGAGTTGACCACTTTGGCAAAACAACAACATAAAAGTTGCTTTGTCACTTAGCTTCACTGAGCTTTGATTTCATTGCTTGTTAAATCGATGAATGAATGAAACTTGGAAAGTAACTGATTGTGTAAAAATTGAGAACAGAAAAATAGAAACACAAAAAACATTTCATGCAACTCTGACACATTCTTACTAAGATTAAAACAACAGGGCCAGTTCACTTCTTCACGGGGGATACATTTTTACCTGGATAAACTCCGAAAAGGTTATTTAATAGAGATGTGTTGGCCCAAGTGAACACATCTCCGAGATTCATGCTGTCTGAGATCTCTCTGCTGAAGCTATCCTGGATGCGTTTGTTCAGGAGAAAAGCATTGGGATCTCTCCGGCCGTACGCCACCAGCAGCAACATCCCCAGAAACCCCATGTAGACTGCAAGAAATGGGCACATCATAGTTCTGATAACTGGGCAGTCAGTTTAAATTAAAGCAGATGTACCAATTTATGATGAAAATTTCTTGATTTCACCTCAGTGAATAATTACTAATTAATTGGGGGTTGTATTTGGTATGTATTTACCATAAATGTACAATTTAAATAGGAAAGCAGGCTAGAAATATGGCAGGTTAAGAAAAGCTGGGTTTATATTGAAAAGCTTGACTTCAGATTACCAGGTGGTTTTGTTAAAGTGACAGATGTGATGTTTACGTTCACAGAACAGCGCATATTGTTTATCATTATTTTTATGATGTTTATGATGATAAACCAGGGCCCAAAGGTTAAAGTCATAGCATGCTGTTTCAGCTTTCAGGAGAATCTTTTCAATGAATTCCCTGCCTCAGAAAAACAGTTCCTCAAATTGTGATTGATCAGGTCAATATACCAGTCTTCCCTTCTGAAAAACCCTAATAGTATTTCTACTTACTCAAAATCTCCCTGAGGAGGGCATTGGCTTTCTGATTCATAATCTTGTTCCTTTTCATTTTCTCAACGTCTGCAGGAGAAGGAGGTTCATAAAGACTGCTGTCCCGTCTGATTGTTTGTTGGTCCGTATCACCTGTAAGTTAAGCGTTATTTTTTGGGGGAGGGGAAAACCTGAACGAGTCTGATGATAGATAAATCCAAAGGTGAGACCATTAAAGTATATTTTGGGAGTTTTTATGTTTTACCTTGATTTCCGTCATTTTCTACAAGTGGCACATTTCGAAAATCTTCCACCTCAACTTCCTTTATTATAAGTGAAAAGAAGACTGCAAGACCTATTACCTGTGGTAAAAGACATGCAAGTGAATACAGATGTTCTTTCCAAATGTAATATTTAGCATGGGCTCATAAAGAATGACCTCTGCAGGAAAGTTTCAGAAAACTATGAAATTAAGCTTTTAAAATTCAAAAAAATGAATTGTGTTGGAAATTATGAGCTAATCGTGACTTATGAGGTATGAGGTTCTTCATGAAGAGGGGAAGGCACCTTCTTCTCACCTTCAATGGCTGAATGACGAGGAGACTGTTGAAAAAGGAGACTACCATGGATACCAACCAGTTTATAGAGCGTTCCTTCCCATATTTCAACCCATAAATCATTGTGAAATATCCCGCTACAACACTGGTTCCAATCACTAGCAGCCAGCCGACAAAAATAAACCACCAGGGTAGCTCTCCATGACAGCAAAGCCTTTTCATCACATCATTACCACCAGCGCTGTCAGCAGGGATCAACCTGCAAGTGAAAGCAGTGAAAAATACAGTTTACTCAAATACAGCTCTCTTTTGAACTGCATTTAATTTGAGACTTTTTTATTCTAAAGAGCATTTAAATTTTATTTTAAATGGAAATCTCCTACATTATGCTTTAAAATATCACATTACCAGTTAGGGCCCGTGTCCACCAAAGCGTTTTTTACCAGCTGAAAACGCCAGTTGCTCTACTGACACATTTGTTGTAAGTAGTTCTAACTTTACTGGAGGTAAAAATTTCAACAGAGTAGAGTAGCCCACTTGCTCTGGCCCTTGTTCTGCATGAAGAGAAGGCTGAAGCAGGTAGAGAGAGAGGATGGACTGAGGAATGAATTGAAAAAAGGCGCTTTGGTGGACGCGGGCCCTTGTGCATGTTTTCATAGTTAAATGTTTTGGGAAACTGGATTAACCGCTTTCTTGCTTACAATTAGAAGACAATTAGACAAATGAATAACAATCTTATGTTTGTATCCTCAACATGAAGCTGTTATCAGCAGCTGTTTACATTAGCTTGGCATAAAGTCTGGAAACAGCTAGCATGGATCTGTCCAAAATATGAGAAAATCTTCTGACTAGCACCTCAAAATTTCACAGTTTACCCATTTTATCATTTGTTTAATAAAATATAAAAATGGCAAGTTGTGGTTTTATGGAGGGTTTCATGCTGTAACTTACTCAGCATTTTCTTAACAACCCTTAAATACAATGCCTATCAGCAGCTATTTTCTTAATTATCTTGGAAGCAGGGGTTTCCTTGAAAAATGGTCTTCAAAGTGGTCACCATTACTAACTGCAACATCCTGTTATAATAAATAACTATTAACATATGTGTGATTGATTCTTTACTATCTAAGTGACTTTCAAGGCTCTGGTGTAGGCTACTTTGGAGAGTAAATATGAACACACATAGTTTGTACAAAACAAGCTAACACATGCAAATCCATCAGTGTGGTCTTTCAAATAAAAGTGACTGCTGTACTTCTTCTTTTGAGTAGGCTCATCTAGGTTGAGCTGATCTTCAATAAGGCACTTCATGCCCCGGATTTGCTGCAAAGCCTGGCTGTAGCTGTGTGGGTTGGGGAAGCCGGAGGGTCCCAGTTGACTCAGCTTTTTGTCAATGTGACACAGCTGCCGGTATAGATAGTAGGTCTTCTTTTGAATCCCCTCCACTGTTGCTCCTGGATGCACATGAGTGGTGCTTTCTGAAAATGTACAACATTTCTGAAATGGTAAACTGTCTCTGCTTTGTTACTAGTCGCAGTCCTTAAGAATTGAGGCACATGATGCATTTATAAAGGTGTGTTCAGACAGAAAGCAAAGTGCTGGACCATCTGTGCAGTCCATGTTTATTCTTTCCCAACCAGCCTTTGTACCAACGGTATGTTAGCTGTATGCTAGCAACAGACGCACGGACTGTGGGAATGTGCCTGTGTGCTTGTGTTCAGCTCAGCTTCTGACTGATCTCAGAAGCAGAAACTTTGGTTCTTTCTGTTACTTCCTTTTTCATTTTTTCTCAGTATGAAGCTCCTTCATAGAGTTTTAAAAAACATATTTTTCAACTCATGCTGCCAGGTATTGGCTTACATTTGCATCAGCATGGGTAAATTCACATCTAGTTGCATGTTTCCATTGACTTTATATGTAATTGCAATTCCTTTAAAAATCCCTTTGTGCTCTGTCCGAACACAAAGGGAATTGTACCAAACTGTATGTGATGCTTAAGGGACAAAGTCAAGCTGTGTCTCACTACAATGCACTTTCTTTCACCTCTTGTTTTGAAAAGCTAAAACGCAATGAGATTGTCTGTGTACATTTCAAGCAAAAAAATATACATACTATTGTTCTGGGAAATAAACTCTTTGCACCTCTTCATTTATTGTGTGAGTGGCAATATGATTACATTTGAGACAGAATATAAGATTTTGCCTTTGTTGTCTGGCACTGTTGTTGGATTTGGTTTGTTACAGGCAAAATAATATGTTTTTTCAGATAAAGTGAATTCTACTAGCAAGTGCATCCGTAGCTTAGAATTGGACTCTGAAAGCCTCAGTATCAAGCTTCTTTAAAGGACTATTGCAAAAAAAGCTGTAAAAACTAACTATTAACTACTAACATTTGCTTGGGAAGGGGACAGATCGCCAACTCTCTTTAACATCCATCCTCCTCTATTAGAGCGCTGTACCTTTACAACACAGAATGGTATAAAGTACTAGGTACACACCTGGTAGCTGAGGCTGAGCGAGGATTGGAAAGCTCAGAGTTTTGGACTGGGCGGTGTCACAGGTTTTGTTATCCTGTTTGACAAAGTCCTCCACCACAGAAAGGGCAGCATTGATATCAACCTGTTGTCCAGGCCTGAACTTGGTTTCTATGCATTGTTCATTGCTTTTCTTAGACAGTAAACGAGCAATTCTTGTGATATCCTGAAAGAAAATATTCAAATACAAAAATATACAATATGTTTAATATTTACATATTCATAACTATTTTGAATATGTACATATACATGTAGAATTAAGTGCAATGTACATAGTCAATAAAAATGGATTATTTCATTTGGATGCTGATAATTTAGCAGCCACTAAGTAATATCTACCTTAAAAACATGAAGCACATACCTCGATGACAATGTCTAACGTGACATTGAAATTGTGTTGAAAGGTGTCTGTCTGTTGTGTTTTGTGCTTTTTAGTAGATACTCTCCTGGGAGTTTTTCTGAAAATACTAACAATGAGGATATTCAGAGGAAACATGACGAGGGAACTTTGAATTCCAATCATGAACTGTTGCCAGGAAAACTTAAAGTGACCTGGAAACAGAGAGAGCAAGAAAAAGGTAAAAGAGACGTTTTTATGTTTTTGTTGTCCACCAATTGATAAATGAATGTCTTAAAATGCTGGTCTTTGACTTCTTATATTCACTGGTAATCACACAAGGGTTGGTTAATCTCTTGTTTACGCATGTATATAGCAATATATCTGTAACTCTTGTTCCCTGCTAAAGGGAACTTGCAGCTTTACAAGCTCATAAGGCAGTCTACATATTTCCGCACAGAAAAGCCTTATAAAAAAAGTACATTTAATAGAGAGAACTTTAGCTCAAAGCCAGAGTGCAGAACTTTTTCATATAAATGAAAGTCTGTGACATTTGAGCCCTTACCAAACAAGTTCACACAATGCTGATTAAGCCTATCACTGTAAGGTCAATCTCTCCATATTCGCTAGCTAACCTGTAGCGATGAGTTTTGTGCCAACCATCTATGATTTGTTGGCCTCAGCTGAAGGAGAAAGCAATTGTAGCGGGGGCAGCAACTCAGTGTGGCAAAGCCTATACGTCCTAAGCATGTGTCCACTCTTTTAAGTACTCTCACTGTCAAATGGGGGAGACTAAGTTCTACACTGCAGATTTAAAATGATGTGTGTTGTACCCAGCTCCATGGTCTGCTCAGAGGGATCTTTTGGGATGCCATAAAACATTATGCTGGTCAGCATGGTACAGAGAAGCAGGGAAAAACAGCAGGAAACTCTCTGAACACAAGTGAAGGTGCTGCTCGGTGGTCGATTGACCACGGAGTACCAGAGGTGTCCATCAGTGAAAGCCTTTGTTGTCTTCATGAAGAACAAATTGCTGGAAAATATAAGCAACAATGAAAACATTTAAATCCTTTTTGAACTACCAATTAATAAGGGATTAGCATCACATTTTCAAAACATGCTTAACTTTGGCATGGCTCTAAAGAAATAAATCCTTAGTCAATCACCATCTGGTTGTTTATGCTCAGCAGTGATTAGGGTTAAGTGACAGTTTTATTCCATTTTATTTCACTTAAATTGAGTTTAATTCAAATTAATTATAAATATGTCTACAGAGATCTAAAATATAAAAAACACAACATACTGTACTGTAGCCTGCTTAGCTCAGTGAGTGTGACTTTTCAGTGATTTGATCTGGTCTACTCAGTGCTGTTAACTGTTAATTTTCCTGTAACATTTATGTTGTGTACAGTTTGTACAGTTTATATGTACAGTTTTTTGCTCTAGGAAACTAATGTAACTAATAACTAAACTGTACTGGCATGTATTTATTTATACATGTCAGGACAGTCAGGGCTGCAGTTACGTGTTTGAACTGTTGCTGTAAATAATACTTTACTTCCCTTCCTTTGAGTGTTGGTAGATTTTTCAAATGTTGCAAGCCTTAAGAGCATGAAAGTGGAGCTCATGTGACAGCTACATACCTGCTGGTTTTCTTATGAGACTGTCATATTTCAAAAGCAAAAATCCAAACAGGCCATTGCAATTGATTTGCGTTTTACATGCACTCTTATCATTCAAATTCAAATGGAAATTCGCAGTTTGGGTTTCACTTTCAGATTTTGCTGCTCCTTTGCCTTAACCTTACCTGAACCTCTTCATATCAATGTCAGTCGAAACAGGAAACACTTTATCGAGGGAACCATCACCCATGTCTATGGCCAGCCAGGAGTTGCATAGAAAATGCCATTTCTGCTCCGTCTGTAAATCCTGCACCATGCAATTCCCAATGTACCTGGGGAAAAAAGTGTCAAAATGCAAAAACTGTAAATTTGAAATGACAAATTTTCTTTGTTCATGTGACCATCTAAAAGTTCATTGTTCTAACACATACTAAAAGGTCAAATGGTCTTGACAAATGACAGTAAAATGACTAAATTATTTGCTTAACAGACCCCAAACAGGGAAAAATATTTTGTTACACTGTAGGAATGCTAAAATGACAACTGAATCATATTTGATGACTGTGTTCATTTGAAAAGAAGAGCAAATACACATCTTAAAGGCAGAATTATTGTGAGCAAAGACATAGTGGGGTCTTCTCATTTCTCTATTTTGTGACACCTTGTATTTTCTCTCCTCCATCCTCCTGCCAATGACCCAGAAATCGATATCACTGCGCCATCAAGGATGTCTCGATAAATTTATTTGGCCGAGAGGAGCGAGGAGATTTGTCTGAGGCATCATGATCACAAGATACACAAGTGATGTGTCGGCACCGAGATGTATAAAAGAGGCCACTTGACACAGAGCTGGAATATACGAACCATGGTGGGAGCATTATTTAAGTGGTAGTGGTATTATGTTCTAATCACATTCCTTAATGACATTTCCCCTTGATGTTACTGTTTTTTTTAATTATTGAATGCTGCTGTCTCTCAGTTGTGCTGCTTTGCTCTATAGAGGGTATGCAAGTGATTATGCCAACAAGTGATTATGTGCCATTAGCGCTTACTAGTATTTATTGCTGCTTTTATTCATATATATTGTCAGTTGTAGATCTTGTGCTGTATTTGATGCTTTGTTGATGATTGTATGTTAAATGTAAGTCGTTTTGGATAAAAGCATCTGCCAAATGAGTAAATGTAAAATGTAAATGTGGGCTACTGATGAGTTGGCTCACAACGCTGGTCATAAACAGTAACATTCTGCCTCACAGGGGATTTGTTGTGGTTGGGTATAATAGGGTGAAGTGTCTCCCCAGTAAGAGAGACGCTGTGCGGACGAGGCACAGCAGCGTAAATTTATTGATAATTTAAATCTCCCAATAGGAAGACAGGATCAAATGTTATTTACTGTCACACAGTCCAGGTTCATACAGTGAAAGTGTTTTGGAGTGAAGCAGCCCTCCTCCTGATCAATCCGGAGCTCCTCTTAAATGTCTCACGATATTTGCTGTGACAGCCTGCAGGGTGCAGGTCTTGGAGTAAATTATTTATTTATGCCGATCCACACATTACACCACTCATTATGTCACAGTTATATGTATTTTATGACTGTAACAGCTGCTAAAGTCCAGTCATTTGGGTATATCAATAACAACTTCCTCATAGAGTGGTCAGCTGCCTATTATGTAATCTGCAAATGTCATTCCAAAAGTATAGTTCTGTGGCGACAGTTGCATTTGGCGACGTAGGCTACATTTGGCATCAATTATACTTTATCATTTCTTACAGGGACTGATAATGAAATGCTCACCCTCATCACGCTGAGGGCTGAAAATAATCAGCTGTGTGCCACAAAAGTCATACAGCCAAAAATTAAAAAGAACCCTGAGAGTGAGATTTTTATGTAGTGCATGAAACTGTAATCTGTTACTGTTTGTTACTACCTGTTTGTTTCTACATGCCAAAAACCTATAGAAATAGAAATGCTTCTGCTTCTAGTTGCATTTTTTTTAGTTTAGTTTTAGTTTTTAATTTTCAGTATCTCTGACATTTCTGTTTACCTACCAAGCAGGATGGCTCCCCGAGTTGTTGTGCCACAGTCTGATGGCCTGCAGGTCTCCCAGAGAGAAGGGTGCAGTTATCAAAAACATATCCACTGCACCTCTCTCAAACAAACACTTCTTTCGATCTGTCAGGTGATGTGGTTCTCCATTTCCCTCAGCACCCAGCAGAGTTATTACCACCTAAAACAGTTTAATACAATAAACCACTTTACTAACATTTATATGGGGTAATTGAGGAATGGGGGCTAGGTGTGAACAGTTTAACAATTAGCAAGACATCCACTTTGATTACTAAAGAACAAGGAGTCTTAAATATTGCAACATACACATTTGGCTATTTAGTGCAATTAGAACTTTACAAATAAGAATATATTGCATTAAGTTGCAAATTTTGTTAAGATAAAGCAAGTTCAAGAGACTGTGTGTGATGTAGTCTACAGATAAAATAATATATTTCCTCTTCAATACAGCTAATCAGCAGTATGCCTCAATTATGGTTCGGACAAAGACAAAATCATATACATACAGTATATATATATAATTTTTTTTTTTTTTATCTGGAGCAATTAGGGGATGCAGGAGATGGAGATCGAATCAGGAACCTTCCAATTACACAACCGCTCTACCTTCATCAGCCCAAGATTGGACTGTGGCTGTAGTTATTGGTGGAACAAGTTTTTTGTCCACCCTTCACCCACCACCGTAAGACAGGGAGAGCACACCTCTCTGAACATCCATATGCATGCATGGAAAGCCAGAGGCAGAGAGCAGCAGTAAAGACCACCCTGGCACAGAACAAATCAGGCATAAATACTGAAAATACATGATTAATCAGATAAGGCCTGAAAGGCGGAGGTGGTGTGGCAGTGGGTTGTGATCTGCTTGCAGAGGAAGCAGCAAAAGCGGGCAGGCAGGTTATAGCAGCTTAAATAAGGAACCTTGTAAGGAATTTGCCAACGAAAGCTAAGAGAGGAATCAGGTGAGCTGTAAGCCGTTTTTAGATAGCTGCTATCAGCTGATGTGCTGGGATTGTGAACTGAGCTTGACGTCGTTGCCTTCATGAACGACCGCTATGCTTGTTTTCAGTCAGCACAGTTTTCAACAAAGAAACTGATATTTGCACCATTGTAGTTATGTTTGGTGGTATATCTGTTCTGGGACCTGCCTACTTTTTCTCGTGCATATGAGGAAAGCCATTAGTAAAGCGTGTTAATATAATTAATATATAGTTAATATAACGTTTATAAATAAGTAGGCAAGGCGAAAGGCAAACCAAGCTCCAGTCATGGGTTCCCCTCATCCGAGGCAAAAAGAATGCTGTTGTTGTAAAGCCAAGAGGCCGGGAGAGCACCTCTATGTGCACACATGGAAAACCAGAGGCCTGTGCCCGGAAAACAGCCCGCTGTACCAGGAAAAACTTGAGGAGGGTCCAAACAGGACTCCTGTGGTAGGGTGTAGAGTTCATGCCAGCGAGCGATGACTAGATGCTGGCAATGCTGTTGAGATGGTTTCCCACAGCAGAGTAGGCTGCTGTACTGGATTGCAGGAGTAGTTTTTCCTTTGCTCGCCAGCTTTCCTTGTTACAGAGCAGTTGAAGGAACTCGATTGGAGCCGCAATATTGTTTTGAAATGAGTCTTATAGGAGCCTGGGCACTGACTTTCACAAATACAGAGTATTTGGATTTTGCTTGCCAGATAGCTTCTCTGCTTCATATTGCTGATGCTGTGAGCAATTGCACCATGCAGTCGATCTGGCATGGATTTTCGTCAGCAGCGGGGTAAGTTGAAGCGTGTACACAGACAGTCCGGTTGTTCTTATGTTGGCTGCTTATCAGCTACACGCAGAGGAAGCATCAAAGGCAGGCAGGCTATAGCAGCTTAAATAAGGCGCCTTGTATGGAATTTACCAATGAATGCTAAGAGAGGAATCAGCTGAGCTGGCAGCTAATGTGGCTGGCTGAAAGATGGCTGCTATCAGCTGAAGTCCTGGGATTGACTTTGCTGCCTGCCTGAACTAAAGCTATGCCTGATAAGATGCTTTGCTCCCTTAAAGAGAAGAGCCATTTTGCCAAATTTAAAATTTTCACTGTTTGCGGCAAGCATCTCTAACTGAACTGATAATACATTTACCTGAGAGGAAGTGGAGGCTCCTCTCCGATGCCCAGTGCTGACACTCAACAGGTAGCGATACTCATCCATTGGATTGTTGTCCGCCAGCACAGCCACCTTCACCTGCAAGCCAGGCAACAACATAAAGTGTCTTTCTTTTAAGTAAATGTAACTGGGAAACTGACTGCATTTTGGTTAATGTTACTTACTTTACTTCTGAATTATACTCTGGTGCAGGAGATATACCATACCTTGGCCATGTCATGAAGGTCTTTTCTCCGTGCCCACACAACCACCAAGAGATAGGCCACAAAGAGAGCCCCCACGAAGCAGACAACCACAGGATTCTGAGCAAAAGTCCCAAACAGCTCAGCAGTGCGTGATGGGTCAACAGTGTTGGGAGCGACAAAGAAAGAGCTCCCGAAGAAGGTGAGGTGGTTGCAGAGGCATTGGGTGACTAAAGGTGTGGTCTTAACACCAACCTTAAAAAAGAACATTTATTGTCATTAAATTTTGGACAAATGTCCAAAATGGGGTCATTGGTTGTCAAATGACAGCTAGATTAAAATACTGTACTTACCCTACATCCAAAATTGCTCCAATCCAATGCTGATTCATTCCAAAATGTACATGATGTGGAAATGGAGGTGATTGATAAAGTGGCATTGATGGATTTTATACCTGGACCTACAATGGGCCTTACTACAAGATAGTACTTTCCAATGTTTCCCTTTAAATGCGTAGGGTTTAGCAGCCAAGTGTATCGCTCCTCTGTAAAAAAAACACGCACATGTAAGTAATGTATAAAAAATCAAATTTAAAAGGCATCTGAGTTAAAAACATACTGTCTCCACCAGTAAGCAAAGATGTTCATTACCTTGTGTTTTTCCTTGTTGAGGCATGTCTGTCATCGCTACATAATTTGTGTCAGTGGGGTAGTTCATGTAACCGAGGAACAGTTTGAAGGGCAAAGGATCAACTGAAGGCACCATCTTTGAAAGGTATATTGACAAAGTTGCATTCTCAGTGCAAAAAAAATCAACATTTTTTAGCCTCATGGGATTAAGATTAAAGAAAAATGGCACAATTATCAACGACATTATAAGTAACAGCTGAAGATTTTATGATGTTAACAGTGATAGTGTCTGTAATAATAGTATGTTGGTATAAATACAGTTAGTAAAGTAGACCAAAACTGATGCCCACTACACTTCTCAGCCGCGGAGATAGAAACATTTTACTAGACCTTTAACACCAGTGTAGTGTCCGCTGAACGAATGTTTATGCTCGTTGTGCTGTAGTTCCCCAGGTCCAAAAAGGAGGTGTTCACCTGCTCTTCAACAGGCCTTGGCAACAAAATCTGTGGACCAGGCAAGATGCCACATAGTATCCAAATATCATATTCAGCTTACAGATGTAAAAAAAATTCTCCTTCTGCAGTCTGTAATCGTATAAAACCATTTAATTGCGGTTCTAGTGTTTACAATTATTTGGTGTTACATTTGTAATCTAATTTTATTTAATATTCTGCTTTCATGATATTAATTAGAATTATAAAGGAGGAAAACTATACATTTTTTTTAATTTAATGTGTGCTAATAATTGTAGTTATTAAAGTTAAAGTACTAATAAACAACATTTCTATCCTGCTAACATGAACTCTCTGTCACTCTAGTTTGTGTGAACTCAGTGACTCATGGGCTTTAAACAGTAAACACCTGGGGCGTGATTCTTCTGAATGAAGATGGAAGACACAAAATGTAAGTATTATTATGCTCAGCACACCTGGGATGCACTGAATACAAAGTGCAGTGAGTGATACGGACAATCATTTGTGACAATCATAGCCACGAGAGTTCTGGGTGTTCAATCACACTTAAACGATGTGAACCCCTCTGCAATTAGAGATGGCAGATTGAGCACAAACAGAACCCACTGCAAATGCTTAAGCAAATTAGTTTTATTTACTAAACATTTTACATGAAAAGTAAGTGAAGTCCTTAATTTAATATACTGTAAATTAAATATTCACATAATTTTATGTATACTACACATTTCACAGAGTGCAATTCTGCATTGTGCTGCACAAACCTCAATATCCTGGCTTAAGTTCGCCACAGGGATAGCGGAGCCATCTTTTGTTGTGAGGGATAGAGCACCTATTAGGCCACTGATGTTCCCTCTCTCATTCCAGGAAAATGGGTTTTTACCTAAACTGAGCATCTGTAAATGCATTTCAAGAGCAACGTAGGTGTTAACCCTCATTAGCAAGTGAGACACTGGAAAATTGAGAAAAACATGAGAAGTAACATGCACACCATCCTCGGTAAAACTCTGGAACCTGGACGCACTAGGGCTGCCCCCCTAAAAGAGGTTGATTCGAGGAGTCAGAATAGTAGACCCAGAGTTGCCTTGCATTTTGTCATTCGAATCACTGCACTTTCTTTTTAGCTACATAATTTAGCTGCGTGTTTATAAAAACAGACAAATTGATATAGTAGCATTAGAGCTGATTCATCAGATGGAGTGCAGACTCTGAAAATCCTGATTTGGGGACAGCCGTAGCACACAAAACATGCACACACATAAACATGCCGGCACTCCTACTGACTTACTCGTATATCCACTGGTTCGTCTGACGGAAATGTATTAGAAGGTAGCACTGGGAGAGAAAATGTGGGGCTGTGACTGTTGGGAATATTTATAGACTCTGTGTGCAAACTTCCTGGTGTCACTCTGTGGGAAAAGATATAAAGTTACTCATATTAGATAAATGGTTATCAGTCAGTTATGCATTCTTTTTTGAATTTTAGTTTATTAGTGTTCTTCACTAGGCTTGCTGGTGCAGACAGGAGTATAAATCTTCAGTGTGTGCCATTGATTTGGAATGTTTTTGATATTCTTCCAGTTAATAATCACATATTTCAATCAAAATGAACAACATTTTAACAGGTTTAAAATAACTACACACAATAAATGTTAGTTTATTAACATTAGCCATATAAAAATACAGACACTGATGGATGTCACTGTACTTTTTTTTTGGTAGCAGAAATAAACTTGTACATTCAAAGCTGGAGCACCCCATAATTCTAAATGTTCTTCATCTCCCATGGAAATGTTATAATTCACATTCTTGCCTAGAGTTATATGAGAAAATCAACACCACACTCTTTCCCCATTTCCAGTCAGTATGCTAAGATGTGCTAACCAGCTTCTGGCTTTAGCCTGATATTCACCATACAGACTAGAGTGGTATCAATCGTCTCACTTCTCTCCACGAAAATTAAAGCGTTTTCCCCAAAATTTTAGATTATTGCTTCAGGTCTATTTGAGTCACAGCTTATGGCCGAAGAGGAACTTACCTTTTAACAAACACACCAATATGAGCTTGTTGGATAATAGTTGGCGCCTCATTAACATCTTTAAACATTAACAATGCATTCTGTGTATTGGTCATTGCAAGAAGAAGGGCACCAGATACGTTTTTCTGCAAAGGATAACACAAGGCATTTACAACAACGTGCAAATTTAGACATTCAAGACCGATAATTCAGAGAAGACAGGTGATAAATCACTGGCCGTGCTCCTGATCACTAAACTCATCGTTCCTGGCAACATTTTTGCCTAAGTGGTTGATAATAGACAAACATATTCCTCAGGAATATAGTTTGTTTGCTGTCCTCAAACTGAGAAGCACCTGTTTCAGTTGCAAACTCTGCTGACTGATGATTTGGATGTATAAAGGAAGACCAATGGGCATGATAAAAAACAGTAGGGGCAAAGCGGCGCGCAGCACAGCACAGCCCGAGTGTCGTTGCTAATTATGGACCAAAGCAGCTGTAATTTTCACACCCAGCGCCCACGTTGCATAAGCAGCAAATGTACTTAATATGAGACGCGGTCAGGCTCATTGCTATCTTGAGGCAGCAAAAAGCCATTGTGACATTGACCAACAAAAACGTGGTCTAAAGTCACTGGTGCAATATGGTTATTTTAGGGGCGCAGGATTAAAATACTAAGATGTGCTGACATAGGCCAGACCACAAAGCGTGTACACTCTTCTACACACACAGGGACAAGCTGCAGCACTCATCCTCTTCAGTTAAATATCAGTGCATTTGGTCATATGCAGTCAACGGAGGACTAGGAGACACTGGCCAAGGACCACATACCTGTCCCTCAGCAAATATGACTGCCACTGAAAACTGAAATCAACACGCTGTTGATTCACTCTCATTAATTTAATTCATGTTATGCCCAAAACACACCTATGATTAATTAAGAGACTAAATACAACCCCTTTATACCTACGCCTTACTTTGCACCCAGATTATGCAACATTTAACTAGCTGTGGAGATGCACAAGCCCTAAATGTACTTAGGCTATGCACATCCGACCATGTGCTATAGTAGATTGTTTAAATAGGGAGATTGTTTAAATAAGTGTTTTGGAACTGTAAATGTTCGTGGTAGGAGCAAAGTTGCACCTATACTATATGTAGTCTTGATGGGTTACAGTCACTGATCAGCATTTGTAATATTTAAATCATCCAACCTTCCATAGTGAGGTAAATCACGTCAGCATGGGCTTTAAAGGTTAAACGACTCACATTGGAAGAATAGTCCAGGATATTGCTTGCTCCTTCCACAATGGTGCTGGTTGCAGAGAATATTTCATTCTTGCTTTCTTCACTTTTGTTCAAATTCATGTGGAGGAGAGATGAGCTGAGGTTTGCAAACAATAATGAAGCCTCTTCCTGAAGGTGGGAATAAATTTTGTCAATCGCAGACATATTTTTGGGAGATTCAAGGGCATTCAAACACACTTCTGATATCTAAAATCCTGCCTCAAATACACAAAAAATACAAGGCTGAACTAAGATAGCCTTGTCCTCTCAATGGCTATTCAATAACATGAGTGATTTATTCCTCTCTCCTATAATGCCACTTTTTACTCTCGTACCTGAGCAGAGGAGCTGAGTTCAGTGCCTTTCTGGACGAGAGCAGAAACTCCTTTGGCAATCGCCTGAACGTCCGCTGCTTTGTTTGGGGGGATTTTGCCTAATGTGTCAGTCATTATCCCCAGCATCTGCTCACGAAGCTTCAACAGACAAAAGCATTAAAGTATTTATGGTGTTGTTATTTAGTTTAGTATTTAGTAGTATATTCCTACCAAATGAAAAAAATGTCCAGTGCACAGAGATGATTTCTGTTTCTAATGTCACAACACACTGTCTCTCTGTAGGCTGTGCTTAGGGCATGGACCTACTGAGTCTTGAACAGGTGTGTCTGCCGCAGTGACGGAAGGTTACAAAGACACCAAACATCATTGAGGAAGAACACAGAAGCTTATCATACACGCCTTTACAATCAGTGTTGGGCAGGTTAAGTGAAAATGCAATGTCCGCGACTCATTACTTAGTACTCCATAAAAAGGCATTACATTACTTTATTAGTTACTCAATAGCAAATGTAGATACATTTTTTTGTTATGGTATTTGCATTACTAAAACCAGCTCTGTCCAAGGTACAGTTGTCCATATCAACAAGTCACATCTTCTATATAGCATATGAATAAGTACATAACAGGACACTATGATTTAAGTACGTATTTACTGACAATCAAAAGCTAGCTTAACTTTCTTTAGTACTTACACTACAGTAAAATTACTGTGGCAATTTTTCACTGCCCAACACTGTTTATTGTTCTTCCCCAGTGTACTTATGTGGTGTTAGGGCTAGGATCAGGAGTAGCGCAAAATCCTTTGCTTTGAAGTACTGACCTGTGGAACCTTTGACCACAAGCAGGACCATAGCTATATGTGGTTAGGTGTGGTTGACGCCTACTTGCTCAGATGCACTGACATTTTCGCAGTCCAACTGATGTTTACATAAATTTTAGTAATCTATATCTACAATCTTAGAGTATTTTTACCTTTTGCCTGTCAGCTTTTGTTGACTTATCAGATTGACCGTTTAGTGTATTGGACACGGAATAGATGATTTGTCCCAGATTTGCTCCTGACAGTTGACCTTGTTTCTTTAGCTGAGCCACAGCATTCTCCACTGAAGCTGTAAGACCATCTACTGAAGAGTTGGAGGCCACTGTGGTTGCTGATGGAGATGTATCACCAGTGCTAGCACTGATAGCAGGGGACGTAGTAACAGTAGCGGTGATGGAGGTAGAGGAGATAGTGGTGGCACTAATAGTGCTATGCGATGTCGTGGCAGGACCAGTAGCGGTAGAGGAAATAGTGGAGGCACTAATAGTGCCAGGCAATGTCGTGGCAGGACCGGCAATGGTAGAGGACATAGTGGAGGTACTAATTGTGCCAGGCGATGTCGTGGCAGGACCAGCATTGGTAGAGGAGACAGTGATGGCACTAATAGTGCTATGCGATGTTGTGGCAGGATCAGTAGCGGTAGAGGAAATAGTTGAGGCACTAATAGTGCCAGGCAATGTCGTGGCAGGACCAGCATTGGTAGAGGAGATAGTGGTGGCACTAATAGTGCTATGCGATGTCGTGGCAGGACCAGTAGCGGTAGAGGAAATAGTTGAGGCACTAATAGTGCCAGGCGATGTCGTGGCAGGACCAGCAATGGTAGAGGAGATAGTGGTGGCACTAATTGTGCCAGGCGATGTCGTGGCAGGACCAGCATTGGTAGAGGAGATAGTGGTGGCACTAATAGTGCTATGCGATGTTGTGGCAGGACCAGTAGCGGTAGAGGAAATAGTGGAGGTACTAATTGTGCCAGGCAATGTCATGGCAGGACCAGCAGCGGTGGAAGAAGCTGGTTTCGTTGTAGATGATGATGATGATGATGATGATGATGATGATGATGATGATGTCTTTATTGTGAATTTATGGTAAAGAGCTACGACATCTGCTTTTGTGAAAAATAAAAAGGACAATGTGTAACGTATACTATTTCCAAAACAATAAAGGTGACATATTAGAAAAACTCATTTGTTAATCTGGACTAGATAACAAACAGTGAACGACGTACAACATTATAGTCATTAATTTAAATTAAATAGCACTGGTGGTTCTGCAACAGTTTGTAGTTAATTCCCTTACATATATCAAACTTTAGCCTTCAGTTAATCAAGGACGTACCAGAGAAATCTACTCTCATTATTTTTATTATTAACAATTACTTATTTAGTACTTCTATATTTTTGCAACATTGGACAAATTAATAATTGGTCTGGAACCCTAAATTGATTAATACAAACTGGCAAGATAATTCACAGAGCAGCTTTAACATAATTTTAGTAATGTGCACATACCAGAAGTTATCACTACAGTGAGATCCCGATCGTTAGACTTTGCCTCTTTAAGAAAGGAATAGTCCACAGTGTATTCATTCCCACCATTTTGTTCCATTATCAGTGGTCTTTGTTTTGCATTTTTGTAGCAATTCTTTGTCTCATCCTGTAAATAAATTAACATTAGAATTCATTAAGTCAATGGAATTTGTTTTTACAACATTCAACAGTGTCGCAGATTCATTTTTCGGACTTACTGGCCACTTGTCGCTGTCTCTTGGGTCCTCAATGTTCCACACAACTTGTGGACACGGATTACTTATACAATTCATTTCAATTTTTGCATCCTTGTTTTTTGTTACTGGGTCACAGCCTTCAGTACAAGTAAAACTATGGTACAACAAAGGTAATTTGGTTAACGCTCAACTAGAACATTTACATTTCAAAAATGTACAGTAAAACCATATGAGGATAAAATGGAAACCACAACCTATTTACACTTTCCTTTAATTTGTCAAAATGTTCTAAAGCTTTAAAAATAGTTTTAGTTCTAAAATGAGTGAGGTATGTGCAGTTTAATTTCTTCCAATAACTTCAACAGTGTCATAAATGTTAAGTGGCAGATTTCCACTGAAAGAAAATCACAGTTAAACAAGAAATACTTTCACGTTCAGTGCGCTAAGTGATCAGAGCAGATCAGTTCAAAAACATCAAGTACCTTAACCCAGTTGGCAAGTTCAGAGGTGGGGTAAAGGTGATGCATATGGATTCTCCATCACCTTGATCATTTCCACCATTGTTTGTCACATAAAAATTGTATTTATAAAACTGAAGTGGATTTGGTAGGCAGGCTGGTGTAATGGTGTAAGTCAGTTCCTTGAAAGGTCCTTTACAATGACATGGATTTGCTGTGAATCAACAAGAAAGTCATTATTCTACAGCAATAACAACTGAAATGCTGATGCAAAACATTTAATGTTGTTTATGTTCAGTTTATAGTTATGTAGACACATCACGGGTGTTATGTATCTTTAGAGCTGCACGATTAATATAATCGCAATTGTTATTTTCATTGATAATTAAGCAAGTAGACTCACAGTACCATTTGTTCCATTATAATCTAATCATAAATCGCAATATTGTCCACAATAATTGCAATATGACCTATTCTCCAAATTGTACAGCCCTATGTATCTTGTATCGGATTTGGACTATGTGTTTACTAATAATCTGAAAACAGCAGATTTTGGATTTCTTAAGCAAAGAAATCACAGCGGATTTGCTGGACCCTTCCAATGACTGTGTGTGTTTTTTTATTACCTTTCCAAAACACAAAAGACATGTGTTTATCTGCTTGAAAGTAGGTCGCAATCTTTAGCATATCTGTCTAATAACCTTACTACCAAGTAGTAAGAGAGTATAACATTCATGACCAGGTTAGCAGATAATTAACTATTTATGTATAAGCAACATAAGGGAGCTTTATTAATATTAATCTGTGGGATTACAAGTTACCTTAAAAAAAAAGTCGTTGAGTTTGTTGAGTTTGGCTAAAGTTATGCAAGATAGCATACCAACACTAACTAAGGGTAAAGGGGCTTACCCTCAGGAGCAAACTCCTTTACATGTAATGTTACAGTCTAATATGCTGTTCACGCAATCAGATAAACAATACATCAAAATATGTTACCTGATAAAAGTTGTTATGCATAAATATGAAACTTGCAGTTGTAATCTTACAAAAGTGTTCATGTTTATTTGAAAAAGAGTAAAGGCATGATTCTTACAGCAAGACCACTGGTATTGCTTGTTCCCATTGGTTAGTTTGGATGAGTCATCTATTGAAAGTGTGATGCTTAAATCTTTGGATGTTACTGAAGCTGAAGGTGTTGCAATGATTTTCACGTCAGATCTGATCACTCTAATAAGTTTCTTTCTCTGAAAATGAAAATGAACAAAAGGAATCTTGAATAATGCAGTACACAAGATGAGGGGGGAAAAGACAATGCATTAAAAATTGTGAACAAAAGCAGAAGAGCTGGTGGGGTTAGGTAGGTATTCGTCCCCTTAATATATGACTGTACTTATGAATGTAAAAGGAAAATATTTTACCGGTCTCTTGTTGAATCTTAACAAATGGTCGTTGTAACCATTTAGTTGAACAAGTGTATCCTTGCCACAGGAAGAAAACATATCCACATCCACTTCCAAAAAAGAGAAGTCATTCCATGCTCTTAGTTTCACTTGTGCAGATTCTGTAGCAAAATATTCATTTATGAAAACTATGAATATTCAAGTCTTGTCAATAAAATCTGGACACATACACAGCGTAAACATGAGAAATGTAGATTTTTGTATATGGTTGTTGATAAAGTGCTTTACAAATAATTACATTACAGAGGTATTTTGCCTCATATGTGGCCCTCTTTATGATCTCTCCATACCTTGAATCGGGTGTCCAATATGAAAAATATCCTTCTTTGAATTCATTTCTCTGGTCTCAGAGAAAGAGCTGTTGTCTCCAGCCAGAGAAAAGAGGAGTAGCACAGGTGCTCCCCGTTCAAGGGAAACACCAACTGTAATATCTGCAGAGTCTAGACAATCATCCCTCTCTGTCAACACAGAGGCCTGAAGCCCGGCTACTTTCTCCAACACACACATCTGCAACATAGGAAGAATTACAAAACAGAGAAACACCCAATTTCTCTTTCATATCACTTGTCTCAGAAACATAACACAACAGATAATGATTTGGTAAATATACTAGCGTGTCTACACGGATGGTTTAAAAGTTTGTTTTTACTGGCACTATACGCTCTTAAACGTGTCCCAAAACATTTTTTTTGCTCTTCAAGTCTATTTTCTTGAATGTGTGTTGGGTTCTGACCACTGCCAAAATGTGGGTGATCCATAATTCAATACATTACCTGAACGCATCATGTGTAGACACAAATGGAGCACTGAAGCTGCTGTTCCGCTAATGTGCTGCTCATGCTATTTAACCCCCAAAAAGTCCTTGCTTGTGCGTTAGTACTTTCCCAAGTACCAGTACTTTGTAGGGTGGGGCTTGCAGTGCTGAACATTTCTGATTGGTTGAGTAGAGGCTACTTGCTTTAAGTTAAGCATTTCAGGTGTTTCAAATCTGCTTTGCTACTACTGCTCGTCTCTTTTCCACTGTTGACCCAATGATATTTGCAAACCAATGAATCGTAATTAATACAGATAGAACATACAAGTCTTGGTGATGTTGGCGTGAGATCGTACGTTGAGATTATATTTATAGCTCAGAAATAGCAGCCAGTATGCAACCAGGCCTGCGGTGTGTTTACAGCTAACAGCTGATGGAGTTAAGCTAATACTTGGTCCGGAGATATTGTTTTAGGCTTTTATTGTTCAGGGGGGCTCGACAAGGAGTCGAAATAGGTCTCCTCCTCTCCAAATCAAATGGACAGGCTAATTCTAACATGTAAAAAACCACCGTTAAAAATCATGTTCGTCCAACTCTCAGGCGGAAACAGGAAGTGAGTGCTGCAAGCCGAACTGCTGCAGCTAATGTTAACTCAGTTTAGGTGCTCAGTTTGTTTTCTGTTCAGGTATTTTTTCCTTCAGTGTTTATCCTTCAGGTGTTTCTCCTGGGAGCCGAATTACCACTGAGATTGTCTCCTCTCCATAACAAATAGACCCGGTCATTAAAACATTAAACGCAGATTAACATTAAAACAGATTCATCCTAAAAAGCTGGGTGTCAGCGACCCAACCTTTTGTCGGCTGCAAATCCTTTAATGTCAGTCGGCACTTGAGGTGCCCCATACTGTTTCCAGACCTGCCAAACTGTTGCGTTTTTATGTCCTGAAGTTCTTTTAAGAACTTGAAGACTTTATGCAGTTTGCTATTGAATATGTTATGAACTTGAATCGTGCATGTGTTCATTATACTCACACACAAAATAGCAATTTTTTTCCCCTTAATGCTCATTTTATCTTGTAGGTACTCAGGCTGTTCACAAAGTTCACAAAGTCCGTGTGAACCAGAATGTGTCAGTGTCAAATAAAGGTGCTAGAAATCAATTACTTTCTAGCACCACCTATCCTGAACGTGGTGAATAAAATGTCTTCTGCTAATCTAAAACTGTGACTTTGTTGGAAAACTTTAGATGCCTTCCACAGTAACATTGCAATGAGAAAAGCCCATTCAGGCGCATTCAAGAAAAAACTATACCAAGATGAAGGAGGCATTTATATTCAATTCCTTGTATCTCTTAGCAGAGCAGCAGCAACTGTAGCAACAGTCTGCTAACCCACAACTAAGCTAATGCTAGTTACAGTACTTGTTGTTGTTCACTCTCTATCAAAGTATTTGTAATGGAATTGGACTTCTCCAGAATTGCTTACCTTTAAATCTGTCTTTGATTTAACTTCAGTCGATTATACAATTTCAGACTGCGTTCCACTGTTTGAAATTCAGTGGGGTAATGCATCCACTGTGCTCTGGTGTTTACAGATATTTCACTAATTAGGGATGCTAATACCAAAGGTTACGTTTAATTTCTGATTAAACTCCTCAATCAGCTGCTCAATCAACAGATCTAAATGTTAACTTCAAATCTTTTATTAAAACAATCATAACAAAAAACATGAAGGGATGATTCATTATCATTTTCACATGATTAATGTTGATTTACCTGCAGGTCTGCAGACACATCAGGGAATGTGACCATGTTAGATGCATAGAGGGTCAGCTTGTGGCAGCCAGGCCCAAGCTGCTTCACCAATTCTGCAGTCACTGTAATGTTCTGGGGAACATTTCCCCTCACAACAGATAAACCGGACAACAATATTTCATCACGCTGGATTCTGTAGGTCACATTTGTACCTGCGGAAAGACACAAAAAAAATAAAGTGAATGACTAGAATCTCATGCTTTCAAGCAGCAATATCAAATTGCACAGTATGAATTATGGTATATTATGGACATCTTGGCACTTACCTGATTTTACTTCCATTTGAGTCTGAAATGGCTCTCCGTAAAGGGCTTTGCAGTTGGTTGCATGAAAACACAGTTTCCCAGCACAGCACTTGATGATGCCAAAATCTGTGATGGGCTCCTGAATGGTAATTATTTTCTGAGCTACAATGTGCATGTCACTGCTGGTGCATTCAACAGCCACAGCAAATGTACTTGGATAAATATATTTGTACACCACAGTGCTCTCCAACCTGAGAAAAAGCACATATAGAAACAGTTAGTGACCACAGTATTTTCCTCCAAATACGCTGGATAGTACATTTCCCATAATGCCTCTCTTAGTAGGGTCTTTTCTGAGGCCTTGCTTCACTGTTAAATGTATTTCAGTCTCTACCCCTTTGTAACACATTGTTCAATCAAATCATTGCATCGTCAGAATTATTTTCTCAATCTTGACAAAGTTGAGAGCCACAAAAAACATTATGCAACTGTTTTCGCAGGCTTTGCTCCTCATGTGTGCAGGTTAAATTTTTCAATTCTTGTTTTATACCCTCATAGTCGGTCTCAGTCAGTCTGTAAAAGTTGCTACTCACCCCTCTGGACTGTGCAGATAAATAACATGGCCATCTCCTGTACTCAGCTTGCAGCTAAGATTTCCCCGGGGCAAATCCAAGAGCCACTTTACAGTGATGGTGACGTCATCAAAAACAGCAGCCACAGCAATCACTGACAATGTGAGCCCTGGCGGGAGAAAATGACCAGTGCCTGTAACCAACCAGGCTTTCATAAAAACAGACAAACACAGATCCTCATCATCTCAGCAGATAGGCACAGATACTACAGGGATATTTAATACAGCAGCAATCAGAGACCATCAATGTGATGTATCTGTTTTTCTCTGTCTCAGTATCGTCTTTTGCTGCTTGGAGAGTTCCTTCTTTCGTTTGTCATTTGCTCCCTACAAATGACTGCTCTGCTGATATTGAAATCATGAGATATGATGAAATTGACACATTGAATAAATACATTTTAACCACCATCCCCTTTGTCAGATTTGAATTTCAAAAAGTGTGGTTGATGGATTTTGTCTTGTAGGGATTTATGGGTTTGAAACACACATTTTCTGTAATTAATCCACCCTTAAAAGATAATAATACACTAAAATACTTTAAAATGAGTATATAACATTCAAATGATAAAAGCCGAGCAGGTGTTTGAAGGGAGGTCAAAACGAAGTGAATTATTTTATGAAGATCTGGATGTTTGCGTGTTGGTGTGAAAGCACTAGCATGGAGCTGAGTCTGTGAACACATGACACACATGGATTTCTGAAAGGGTGTTTTAAAGGCTTTGGTTTACTGCTTGAAACTAAGTTGACAGTTGCTGGGTCCAGGAGAAAAGAAAAAAAAAGTAAAAATAGGCCATTTTCACAGCAGACATTTGGACTTAGACATAGTGAGAAAAGCACAGGTGTTACTAATAACATTAACAATGGCTCAGTTCTATTCAGTGTCAAGAATGCACATTATCAGGACCCCAAATCTGAAACATTAATTGGATTATTTACACCTGTGCTTTTCCAGCTTTCCAACATGTCAAAATGTCTTCAGTGTAAAAGACCCATGGGCTGCAGCCTGAGTAAAGCTGAGGGAGAACAAGGTAGCATCCCCTCATGGCTGACAGTGATTGATCCCTGTCAAGCTAATAAACCAAGATCCAAAACATATTCTTTGAGTCAAGACACATATTGGAAATTATTAGCTATTAAGACCATAATGTCTTGTGGTAAAAAAAATGTCTGACTTGGGGTCTATCTTGCACTTGGTGCAGAATGGCGCAAAGTGCTGCTCCGGTGTCCTTGATAGTGGTGTATAGTCAATGGCTCAATATTTTCCTGCTATTTAAAGACTGCATTTTTCTGATAATAAGATGCTCACCATAAAGACAGACACTGTGCACATTTATGCATTAAGCACAGCGACATAACTTCATTAACACACTCGAGTCTGCAGTGGAGTTCAGACAACTCACTGATAAACAGCAGAGCTTCAGAATAACATTTATATCATGTCCACACTCCTGTCCATACCCCCACTGTTGTGAATCAGAAATTCAATCACGCGTTTGATGATTTTTATATTGCATCTACTGTCTGTAGATAACATAGTGTACCTCTTTATTTGTTCATTTATTGGTTTCAGCAATTGAACATGGCAGTTTCCACATGGAGATAGTAAAAGGTAGGATGGGAAACAATCAGATCTGCGTGTCTTCAACTGAAAGTAAAGCGTGATTCCCACTGAAGGTTTAAAATTCGACCACTGTGCCCTACCATCTTTACAGTGGTAGTCCAATGACAGGTAGCTCCCCAGCTGGGGACAGGGTTCACCAAAGGAGTCCATGACTTCAGAAATCTGGCAGACCTGACGGCCGTGACAGTGAGCTGGGAAACACATGGAGAAAAATATCAGCTACTAATAATGCACAGCAATGCTAATGACATTATTATAAGACGTTCTACCCATTACTACTTCATAATATTTAGCCGTTGTAGTGTCCCGGTGAGAAATGTTTGCGCTAACATCAACATGTTACTCATCTAACGTCCCTAGAAAACATTAATCATCACAAATAGACTGCACTTCTGTGATCCTTCTAACGTGAGCACAGAACAAAACCTTCCACATATACGCTCAGACAGTCCCTGGACAGCTCATGTTCAAAGGGTTGTTAGATATACAGACAGGAGGAGCCAGGGGGAACTGCACACCTTTTATATACTTGACGACCTGTTTGACCACCTGAGCCGCAGCCACCAAGTTGTAAAACCTGGCTCCCTGTTTCTAAATGCTATTTCTCTAAATGGTGTAAGGAATTTGTGCTATAGCCTAGGCGTCATGTGTATGCCATCAGCATCACCTGATGTGAACTTTTTGAATAAAACATCAGCTGGTGGCAGCAAGGTGACTCAGTGGGATGGACCAGGCTTTGAACTCAGCAGACCAGCTGGTGGATTTCTCAATAATGTCATCCATGTAGCCCATGAGGGGTAAATAGACCAATTGTAAAGTGCATATGTGACGAATGTGACGGTATAGTGTAAAGACTATAAAGAAGGTTTTGAAGTCTAAATGCATACGAGAAGCCCTTCCCCTTTCAAAATGAATAAACATTTTGTGGTTTAATGTATTGTTTTTCAGTTTATGTGTGTCTGCTAGTATGAAAAAAGTCAGCAGAGGGTGTTCTGAGTTTAGCAGTCATCAATCCCACCGCATTCTAGATTTATGCTGGAAATACAGACAGTAGAGCTGATGTATGTTGAGTCATAAATGTGTTTTGCACAGGTAAGAGTGCTGTAAAGTGACTGTTATGGTTATAAAACATGTATTCTGGCATAGTAGTAAAACACCTCAAGCATTTGTTTTGGTTTGCAGGTTAATTTTAGCAGTTAGCATTAACGATTAGCATAAGTGATTAGCACAAGTAATAGCCCCTTTCACACCAACGGGGTGCTGTTTTAGTGCAAAACCTTTCACATCATTTATAAAATCCACCGCCCCGTCAAGATCACTGCAGCCAAGAGCTAATTATACACTTTGTGCATGTGTTGTGTTAGCTTCAGATGTTGATGTGAGCATTGTCAACTATTGTCATTATCAAATGTTTTTTGCGCAGTTAACCCCTGTAATTAAATGTCATGCACCTGCCTGGACCGAGGTTTTATTCTAATCCTGTGACATCTGTGAGGGTTTACTGGCTGTTCAATGACATGAAGGTCAGATGAATTTAAAATTATAAATTGTTCAAATGTTTGATTATTGTTGATTGCATTCTTACATGTCCAAGGCTGTTATGGCAGAACATTGTGTTTGGTTGGATCCTGTCACTAGCGCCCGTCCCGCCTCCTGCAGCTCCAGTCCGTTTGTTTTCTTTTTTTCTTGTCAGTCTGTTTAGAAATTGTGCTTCTGTTTTCCAAAGTCCACTTTTGCCCTTTGCTTCGCCCTTTTCCCCTGTACTGTCTGTTTTCTCGTAGCTTCATATGGCCAGAGGGATGATTATTATCTTATTTAATCTTTTATGCATGTTCTTTTACTATTATTATTATTATTATTATTACTATTATTGTTATATCTAGATATATATGTATTGTGCTTTAATCCTTAACCTTTCCTTCTACTCCTTATGTTAGTCCGTCCACATTTACTAAGGTTTTAGGTCAGAGCTGTGAGATTGCTTTGTGTTTTCCCTCTCTTGTTGTTCTTGTTGGAGATCTCTGTTCCTAGAAACCTAGACTGTGTAAATGAATATGCATCCCTTTACTTCGGGCCAGATGCCCGAACCTCCCTAAGTGGCAGGTCTCTGGACCAGGTGTGTACTGTATGTGTTATAGAACATCTCTCTTTATTCTCTTTTATTAATAAATTCTTTAAAGACAACGGCTTGTTGTTACTCAATTATTTGCTTAATCCTTCACCAGCAATATACAGTTTCCATGACAATACACTCCCTCTTACCCAATGCATGCTCAAACCAGAATGAGATAAGCACGTTTGCATGGTCTGCTTATACCATTAGTTAAATGCATGAGCTAATATTTACTCTAAAATGGATGGATGCCACTGAGGTATCTTTAATGCTATTACACTATTATTAAACTAATATTGTTTATTTTTCTTCCATTAGTGTCCTGCCGGGCTATTATTCTTTGTAAATGATAGTCTGTAGTGAGACGATATGTGCTTTGTAAAATCTGGCAATCACTTCCTTCAAAAAGTGGATTGAATTTCATCACGGCTTTCACCCATACAAATGTTTGATTTCCTATTCTGATTTGTTTCTTATTGAGTTCAGCAGATTTAATGCGAGGCACTATTATAAAAGCTGAGAGTGGTTATTGCGCAAATCAAATCAGTTCTGGATTACCAATATATATTATTATTATAAAAAATAATGTTTTGATTGCAAAAGAAAAAAGCTATTTGACCTTGTTTTACCTGTTAATGATTCTGCAACATCCACCCAGCCGCACTGATGTTGTGTGGGTGTTGTTAGTGTGGACTGTGAGCGCGTGGATCGACAGTAATGAATGTTCTTACGACCGTAGAAGCCGCCATCTATCATTAAGACTTGACCAGAACCACACTGCAGAGCGGTGTTATGGCCTGCACACACAGTGGATCTCCCAGACTCTGGGAAGCATACAAAAGCAGCACAAAGTTGTAATTCATTTATTCAGGATGATTCAGTATGATGGGTTTTCTTTCAAGGTTTGAGTCAGAATACATACCAAACTGGCAGATAAAATGCAGTTTTTTGTTGCAGTCTCTTGTGGCTTTCCATTGGAAGCCAGAGTTTTCCAGTATGAATCCACATGCTGCTCCTGGCTGTGGGCTGCTCACCCAGTTTGAATATGTGATTTGTGAACCATCCAGCCAAGAGAGAGGACCTGAGGATGAAACAAATCTCTGCTGAACATATGATCACGTTGAGCCTACTACAATGACTGTTTTTTATGACACCTGTAGATACAGTAAAGTCCAACACTACATTTATATTTCATGTATATTTCATGTATATTTGGTAGAATTCACAGTTTTTCTGCAGTTTTCAGTGACCCTAAAGGGCCACTCTACAGGTTCTTCACTCAAAAAGGCTACCAAATTAAATTAAATAGCATTTATTGGTTTAAAGGATCCGCTAAGGAAAATTTTTCTTGGTAATCAGTGCCTGTGAGGCTGCAGGAACAAACAGTAACACATATGGACTTCACAATCACATGCAAAGCCGGGGGAATATTATTATTGAAATCATCAATAATGCATGGAAGGATTGCCTGTGTTACCAACGTATAGTAGTTCATTCCTCTGCTATAGATCTCTGTTGTTTAAAAAATAGATATGAGCCACATCATAAATCAGGACGCAAGGAATAGATAGATGTAGGGTATAATAGTTTCTAAATCCTTTTTTACTTGTACAGTTCCAACATTGAATAAGTGAGTCATTTTATCTGCCAAGCGAACACCTTTGTTGTAAATAGACACCTGGTAAGTACAAACTATTTTTAAATTGTAATTGTAATGTACGTTTTTTCACTCAAAAATATCTGCAGTGTGTGAAGTGATTTCCCTCTCCAGTGAGGGAGAGAAAAGGTTTTACATCAGTGTAAAGGCTGTAATTAATGAACAGAGGAAAATGAGATTGATATCTCAGTAGGAACTTAATTTTTTCTGGACATATACCAAAGTGGGAATACATTGCACACAATTGCATCAAATTCACCATAATTTTCAAGACTTTTTCTATTAATGTTTATCTATCCTCTTCAATGGTGTGCTACGTTGCAGCATTTGATGGATTGAATCAA
This sequence comes from Lepomis gibbosus, assembly GCA_029875015.1. Lineage (NCBI taxonomy): Eukaryota > Metazoa > Chordata > Actinopteri > Centrarchiformes > Centrarchidae > Lepomis > Lepomis gibbosus. The sequence goes on from JAPMOB010242308.1 coordinate 41,813, forward strand.
AAAAGTTGTGGTGATAGACCTCCTGATTCCCTGTCTCTTTTTAAAGTGTTATTTAATCCACGGTTTGTTATCCTTCCAGATAAAGAATTAATTTTTGGAAGTCTGTCCCAGAACTGCAAGGAGGTGATAGTGGCACCACTGTGCTGTAAAAACTTATCATTGGTACCATTTTCATTTTTACAACTCAATACATGATTACATTGACAAAGATATGGAGTATTAAAAAAAAAAGACTACATATTCGTCTCTACCAGAGATTTGATCATGAGCTTTTTGTTGTTGTTGAATATTTAAACTCATCTGTGCAAGGTGAGAATAATCCGCATGGTAGCACAGCAGCTGACTGTGTCCCACATTTCGGCCTTCTTACCTTCAACAGTTGGAGAATATTGCAGGCTTGTGTGGGCAGAAGGTGCTAGTCCAAGCCACATGTCCTTCTTGCTGTCCAAGTGTCTTTGAAGGAAATGTTGAGTTTCTTCATCTG
>JAPMOB010242309.1:0-16680 GCA_029875015.1 Lepomis gibbosus
CACACACACACACACACACACACACACACACACACACACACACGCACTCTGCCTTTAAAGTCAGTGCAATAAGATAAAGAGACAGATATACACCTGAGGGACCACCTCGCTCTCCAGCAGTAGGACAGCTGGAGTGTAACTGGCTTAGAGCTGATAACACAAAGAGGGATCAATGTTTCTGTTGTCATGGGGGGAAAAAATAACTTAATATGAGAGGAAATATGGCTCTACCAGGGCTCTAACATGCACACATATAACGCACAGCCTGTTCAGTGTACAGACTTTACGGCAGGCAAAGAATCTCTAGGCGTTCGTTAGGAAGCGATTAAGTAAACAGAATAAACTCAGAGCTGCTGCGTGTTCACATGGGATGGATGAAAGTGATGAGAGAATATTCTAATGTTCACATAATTTAACAACTTAAAACGGTTGTATGATTACACAATTAGCCACATGAGGGGTAAAAATCCTGATATCCATTTAATCTGTGTTTAATTACATTAATTGACGGCCTTTGGCTGATGCAACGTTCATGTTTGCTTGGTTTTCAGGCACCTTTTTTTATATATGATGAAACTCTGACATCTTCAAGTAGAAGTGTTCTCCACATGTTGTTTTGGTCGTGTTCATTTTAGAGAAACTTTGAATGGCTTTTCTACTTTTACGTGAAATAAATGTGTCATTGGAGGTTTTTGTTCAAGAGAGTTGTTAGTTTATATAAAAGTGGCGTTCGCCCTAGTGGTATGTTTTTCATATTTTGTATAAAAGGCAGTGAATGGCTGTTACTAGCTTACACAGCATATACAGTAAATAATACTTTTTCAGTAGATACTGACAGAGCTCTACAACAAGAACGATGATGGAGAAAAAGCAGTGAACCCTTAAGAACAGAGGCTAAACAGAGAGAATGAGAGGAGCTGTGGAGAAATGAGAGGAGGTTGTGTGGAGGTTAGGAGGGGAGGCTTGCCCTGGAGGTTGACAAGATGACAGATGTTACAGAGATAGAGGGGCTCTAACCCTCCAATCCAAACCACCCAGATGTTTAAGCTTCAACTCACTGCTGCCTGCTGAACATCCGCTTTCCCTCCATCTCTCTATCCATCCACCCTCTTCCTCTGTTTCCCCTCTATTCACTCCTTTCTTTTCTGTCCCATCCACCCCACCCCTCAGAAAATGCACACGCACTCGAACAAAACCTCTAAACCCTTCCAAGCCTGAAAATAATCATCTTCATTTTTCTTCACCCTCCCCTTTTCTGCGCTCACACGCACACACACACACTAACCCAGATCAAGGGATATATCTGTGCTTCATCCTTTACACATGTTTGTACAACACAGACACGCAAACCTTTACACACACACACACACGCACGCCGATTTGTGAAGGATTACCATCCGCACATGCTGCACACATCGCTCAGCTGCAGTTTAGATACTGTAGCTACCCCTCCATCACAAACACACACACACCTCCTACACAGTTGTGATCTGATGGTTTTAGCAGCATCAGTAGATAAATCCTGTCCTAACACTATTAGCTGTATATATTTCTAGACTTTGTAACGCAGTGTGATTTTCAATAAAAAATAACAATATATGTGCAACAGGAAGGTCTCCCCTCCCAAAAAGCTAACATTTCAAATTTGAGAAGTCTATTTATTTTTCCATCTCATCATTTCTGGTCATTTTTGACCTTTTGCAGTCCATTATCCACAGTAAAGCCTTGCCTCAGGGTTGTGAATCACTTTCCACAGGACACAGAGGATGTCAGCTGTCAATCACAGTGGGGGAGAAAAAAAAAAGACAGTAGACCTTGAAGGATAAGATGCAGGATACCAAACAGAATCACGTGTTACACAGTAGCTTTGAAATCATCATTTCTTTGTCTGAATGTAAGAAACACATTAAATGGGAATCTGCTTCAGATATTTCTGCATTTACATAACAGTTGATTCCAAATTCTAAAATTTAACTGCAAATTCAGTGAGAAGAGAGATGCCTGTCGGTGTAACTGCAAGCTGACGGAGGTTTGCGCTGCCAGTGTTTGCGTTGATGAACTTAATTTTAATAAAAACATTGTAATAGTAACATATTGTGAACCGTTTACTGTTCCAACTTCTTAAATGTGAAGATTTCCTGCTTTATATCACTTTAAATCAAATACCTGTGGGTTGTTGGTGGAACAGAACAAGTCATTTGAAGATGTCACTCTGGGAACCTGTGACGGACGCCTTGAACCATTTAGCAATTAAGCAAAAAAAGACAGCAGATCAATCAATAATAGAAAAGAATGAGCAAAATATTTGCTAAAGTCTTGAAATCATTATCTCCCTGATACCATTCTTCCTTTGAGGTAAAAGTTCTTATTACTCTTAAAAATATTTACATTAATAAACAGATGATTAGTTTTTAATAAGTCTCCTATTGTGGCTGTTCCCCCGTGATTAAATCAGAGCTGTGAGGAATTTTACTTTATCTTATTAGTGTATTTGTCACTCTCCCTGCTTCCTTTCCTTCCTTCCTTCCTTCCTTTTTCACATCGGTGTTAGACAATTTATTTTCATATTTATTGTCACTCATGAAGACGAGAGAGCCATTGGTGCAATTCTTCTATAATTGCAGTTAGTCACTGCCTTTAAGGGAAACACATAGTCTACATTAATAGTTCTCTTTCTCCCTCTGTGAGTTAAAACTTGGTACTGCTCTTCCTTTCTCTCTTCTTCCTATTCAGCTTTGCCTCCTTTCCATGTGAAAGAGGAGAGAGAGAATAGAGGAGTGCAGTGTCAAGGGCAGGTCGTCATCCTGCACAGAGCTGCAGTGTCATTTTCTAAATGCAAGAAAAACACACACGTCTCCCACACACGCCAGCGTCTGCAACATTTTATTATCTTCACCCTCTTTTTCTTCTACTCTGGAGAAAGAAAGTGCTGTACTTTGGATCATCTTCCTTCTTCTCGCAGTCACTTACTCACTCACAGAGAGAGCAGAGCTGCTTTTAGCTCATTTAATGTGATTTAAACTAGTGATAGGCCGATTAATCGGGCTGTTATGTGGCATTTTTGGATAATCTGCACCGTCTGATGTCGACTATCAGACTTGTCAGTGTGGCTGCTTGGCTGCTGTGGAACGATGTAAATTCTCCCCTTTGTAAGTTGTGGGAAGGTGGTGAAAAAGTTAGTTTCTCAATGACACATTTCTCTTCATCCTAAATGAAAGCAAATCTAATCTACAACAGTTATCCAAACCACTAAGGTTAAATATATATTGCTATACTGGATAGAATAATGCAGTTATTAGATTGTGACTTTTCTTTGTTTTGATATCAGTACTATATATCGGCCATTGACTCGCGCTAATTCCTTTACAATGGCTGTAAATCTGAATGAATCATACTCTGGTCTTCAATTATGGACAATCCAACCTATCCGATGTGTTGCATGACAAACGTATAAACATTTTAGGGCTGACCCCGAGTAGTCGAAGATTCAGTCCTTCGATGTGCGGAGCCTTATTCGACTGTCAATCTCACAGTCGAAGCTTTGCAGTGAAACAAGGATCAGGCCATCTTGGCGATATGGGGGTGCTCAATGTAGGATTTTACATAGAACTGCAAGTTTTCTCCCAATAAGTACAGCATTATTACATACATTTCGACGTTTAATGCTTTAAATAAACATGTAAAAAGAATAAAACTTTCAATAAATGCACAAAAGTGCATAAATAACTCCAAAATTGTAACTCATCATCAGTGCGCTTGTGTAGAGGAACAGTTGCTGAAGAGACCGATCCCCAGCTTCACCGCTGTTGTGCCGAGTTGTCCGCACCTTGCAGGACTTTCAAAAAATGTATCACCTTTGATTAACCACACAAATAATATTTTATCATTAAATATATAAATAGCCAGCTACTTGAAGTAGACCTGCGAGGAACCACAACGTGCATGCAGTTGTCGGCAGCACGGCATGCATGCAAAACTCTGCACATGACCGGGGAATGACAGGCGAGAGAGAGAGAAAAGGGTCTTCAAAAAGTTTTTAAATTTACAGTGTAAGTTGAATGAATAGAGACTGCAGGCACCGTGTGTAAACCCTGGCTCGCAATCGCTGTGCACAAAAACGCACATGATTCGACTATCAGTCGACTGTAGGCAGGGCTTGAGGATTCTGATTCAACATATAAATCCTTGCTGACCCAGTGGGCTTCACCATGTTTTATACATCCAAATAACTTATATAAAAACCAGACCAGGTGTCTAATTGAGGCCTGCATTTATTTACCAAAATGTGTGGACACACAGGCCAGTAAGAGGAACAGGCATCTTTTATTTTTTTTATGGTATTTTTTGAAGATTTCATTTGTTAGTCTAGTGGCTATAGAAAGGAAAAAGACATGGAGATGTAAAAGGAGAGACTTTAACTAGTTAATAAAGATCTGAGATGGGTTGTGATGCCAGTCAGGTGTGTGTGTGTGTGTGTGTGTGTGTGTGTGTGTGTGTGGATGCCTCGGATAAAAAACAAAACAAATTATTTCCCCTCTTTTCACCACTTTTTCTGGGTTTCATATTTTAAACTCGTTCCTTCCTACACATTTTGACTTGTATAGATTAGTTACTTAGAATGTTTTCATATGAAAGCAGAGGACGCCTGTCTAGTATTTCTGATGTGCAGTATGTTTACTTCTACATTGACAAACCAATTAGTATTGATCCTCATTATATATCCTGTGTCTTTTAAGGGTATTCTTTCTCCTCAAGCATAAAATCTTCACTATATAATGTCTTATGTTATTCTGTACAATGCACTCTGTAACCTCAACATGGTTGTCAAGGAAACCTCTCCTTCACTCTCCACTGAGTGACTCCATTAGGTGAGAACGGTGTGATCACATGTGGGTATTCATATTCGGCTAATGTGTCTATTTTTGACGGCTGACGCTGATATTGATATTTTGCGTCGATAATCCATGTGTTTGAATTCATTCAGATGTTTTATTATTTGTGTGATGGGGAAGCTTCTGAAGCAGCATTTAGACCATTAGACCGACAATGACAATAAAACATTCATGCATTCATGCATGAAATTTGATAAAGCTAAGGGCGTCACATTGCTGCTAGTATCGATCTGCTGTGTAGTGCAAATGTAATCAACCGACATGATAATCATTATAATGGACGACAGATGAGTGAACCAGATCTGACTCGTAATAAAAGTACAGCATCTGTATCTACAACATTTCAGACTTGCAGTGACAATGTGGGTGTTGATTTGATATTTGTTCAAAACAATATGGCTTTTCTCTCTTTATGTGTTTGTCTATCCCTCACCCAGCACACAGAGAGGGAGAACAAAAAAAGTTCAAACTACCTGCCCTTCAGAAAGCACAGGGAAAAAACGTTGTAAAACTTCAAATATTCATCACAATTTCCAGTCCAAGGTGACTTCTTCAAATGTTATCAGTATTGTTCCCGGTTATTTTTCCGTCAATTGACAAATCACTTTAAGAAACTCGATGTTTCAGCTGTTTATAGCACTAATTAGGGTAACCAGGGGAGAACAGGTGAAATTCAGGATTGCCGTGGCCTCCAGAACATTACATTCAGTAACACGTGAAAGTCAAAACTCAACGCTAAAACAATTTAACTTTGTTCATGCGTTTCAGTCAGATCTCTTTTTCCTTTCTCTTTGGCTGCCTTCACTTCCTCTGTCCTCACGATTGCAACTTTAACTACCTTCATCTACACTAGAGAACAAAAAGGGGATAAGAGCATGCGTGTTACTTTGTGGCGATAACGCCGTTGTTTGTCCGTGATGCCCTGCAGTCCCTGCTTTAGCCAATAGAGAGCCAGAACGATCAGTATTTAATGTTTAAGTAGGCTAAAAATAATTAAAACTCAGGTTTGGTGTAGTTTTAGGCACAAACAGAACAAGATTCAGGATTCTGGACAACACCTGCTCACTCTAGCACTAATAGTGAAAATACAGAGGAGTTGATAGATATAGGACGTTGTGGGGGGAGTTTACTATAGATATAGGGATGTGCAGGGGTGTCGGGGTTAGATGTAGGACCTTGGGGTGAGTTATGTATAGATATAGAGCTCTATGATTTCAGACAGGGTTATAGGACATTATGGATAGATACAGACTGTTGGGGGGGGCTAATCCAGAGCACCGGAGGGGAGACGGGGCTGGATATTGGGCTCTGGGTGGTAGTTAGGAGTAGATACTGCACTCTTGAGGAAACATGAGAGTTGATTTAAAGCTTTTCAGGAGATAGCGGTTGAATTAGTATCGTGGAGGTGTTAGGGACATATATGGGGCTCCTGGGGGGAGTTAAGTGTGGATACAGGACTCCTTGGGGGACAGAGGGGGAGACATAGGAACCTGGGGTGGTGCAAGTGATACAGAGACAGTTTTTGTGTCAATAAGTTGGAGCTAACATTGACAGTGTGTGTGTGTGTTTCTGTTGCTGGTATTGTGGGAATGTGTGTGTGTGGGAGTGGTGCAGAGAGCGAGGTCGGGTAGGAGAGCAGCTCTCCAGTCTGGGTCTTTGTGTTCCTCATGTACTCTGTGTGTGTGGGAGGTAGGGAGGCAGAGAGGGAGGGGCTCCCAGCATTGTCTCTCACCTCTCAAGGCCACAGACACAGCCGCAAGCTGCAGGATACACGCACACGCTCACAATGCAGCAAGTGACTGAAAGGGATCGGCTAGAGATGAGTGAGAGATGTAGAGGGAAGATAGAGTCGAGGGGTGGAGGGGGTGGAGGGGAGTGGAAGAGAAGGTGTGAGACAAAAGTGATCGATGGGTGGATGGAAGGAAGAAATCTGAGACAGATGCAGAGTCGAGAGAAGTGATTGAGGGAGTGTGTGAAGGAAAAATTCATGACTAGTATGAATTGGGAGGGGTTAAAGGTGGAGTGAGTAAAAACCCCTTAACCCCTTTTTTCTGACGCCAGCGTCTTTTTTCAATTCATTCCTATGGGAGTGCCGCGTTTTCAGGAGCTGGTAAAAACGGCAGCTGCGTGAGGAGCTGAGCATCTTTTCCGCGCAGAGCGTTTTTTTTCCGGTCGCCGAGAGAGAAAAATGTTCAACTTGGCGAAAACGCTGTCGCTTTTTACTCAGCTGTTAATCACAGGGGAGAAGTAGCGGGACAAATACCGCACGAACCGGGCTTCGTCAAAACCTCAGCTCTCGGACTAAACGGTGCCAAGATGTTTACTTGCCCAAAACATGTCATAAACCCACATACGGCGAGTCCGTCCTCTGTCTCTACCTGCTACAGCCTTCCCTTCACACAGAGCAAGGGCCAGAACAAGTGCTCTACTCTGTGTTGACATTTTTACATCCAGTAAAGTTAGGTAGAACTACTTGCAACAAATGTATCATAGCAACCAAAGCAGTTAAAAACGCTGCGCCTCAAAAACGCCCGCTAGCGCTCCCTGCTGGGTGTTTTCAGAAGAGCAGCTGGCGTTTTCAGCTGGCAAAACACGCTTTGGTGGACACAGCCCCAACGGAGATTGTCGCAAATTCGCATCACACCGCTTCCATTTAGACTGCAGCAAAGATAGCGTATGAATTTCCCCAATGCTTGTTCATGCATATTGGATAGAAACCTTTTGCAAACACTGCTCTCTTGTTTATGCCTGTTGTCGCTAATTTGAATTATACCTACATCATACCTCAATTTATATCTTTTCTATGTTCTATAGACAAATTACCAATATCCACTTAATTCAGAATCAGCTTGAAAGCAAATGAAAACAGAAATAATACATTTTCTTACATAATTGTAAATAAATTCAGGCGTCAAGGGGTTAAGCGAGGGATAAAAAACGAATTATAGATAAAGAGCAAAGAATTGTGGGTGAAAGAGAAAGTTTAAGCTGGGTATCAGATGCAGTTATTACATCATCTAATAGACAGTTTTCTGTCAGTTCATGTAACCAGTTGTTGTAATCCAGTGTCGTTTTGTAGCCGATTTAGGGTCCCGTTCCAAGTTGGTAAAATACTCTGATTCGTAAACCTCTGCAGCAAACGAATCACTCACAGAATCTGTTTATTCTTGATTCTTGATCATCTCTTTTGCCTCTTTCTGACACAACAGGCATCCAGCCGACTGCCTCTGCCTACTGCCGGTGTTGCACCGTATTCAGTGACCCATCAGACCTGGTACAAGTTATACTTCAGAGAACGTTAAGTGCATCGCACAAACAGAAAAATACAGAAATTTGCTGAATAATAACCTAGAGTTAATATTATTTCCACTGTGTTGTTTTTACCGCTGCAGCACAGGCCCCCAGTGAGGAGCAAAAAGAAAAAATGAGTCAGAACCGGGTTAATAAATGTCAAAAGCAAAGTAACTTAATATGTGGCGAAAGCCCTTAACCCTCTCAGCATGGTAGAATCTCTCTGGTTTTAGGTATATTACAGAGTGAACTAAAAACAGTGCTTGGTTTTCTTTTAGTGATGATAATCTTCATTCCTCACCGAACCAACTACCTAAAAAGATTCAGTAAAGGATTTGGAACTGAATTCAGATTTGACTTCAAGCTAACAAACCTCATCCCCACTCGTCTGTTCACTGTATTTTTTTTTTTGTAAAGGAATCATACTTCACGTTCAGCCTGTGTTGTGTTATACATCATTCAGGTAAAAACGGCGCAGATAAAAGACCCCTAGTCAAGATGATGAGAAGAACAAAGCGTGATTGTGGGAGGGAGAAAGCAGCAGAGGTGGAGAATAGAAGCACAAACAGAATGATGATGAGAGTAGATGAACGCGGAGGAAAAGGGGGAGAAATGTCAAAGGAATACACCAACCCCTCAACTGGCTGATTTACATAGATTTCAGCTCTTATTTTATGATGATACGTGCACTGTGGCATTTATTCTCTTAGAAGATGTTGCAGAGTAAGCCTGTACCGTACACCAAAGACAAATCACATGCCAAGGAAGTCTGCCTGCACTGTAGTGAAATGAATCAGTCCTCTGCTGTATGTGCTGCATCATTCTGTGTCAAGCTTGTTGTTTGCATTATTTCAGCGAGTCTGACAAAGATATTTTTTGGTTGAAGCACTGGAACAAAATTGCTGTGTGCATTGAATTGCTTTTTAGTTTGCCCAGTTTATGATTCAACATGCGTATTTCTACCTCCGGCTTGGTTTAGAAATGCGGAGTGCTGAAACATTTAAATAAACTAATTGAGAAGTCAGTAAACAGAGCAGGTTTGATAGCGGATTAGTCGTTCAAATAGTTTAAATCTATCAAGCTAAAATACAGTTCACTCTTTTGTTCTTCTGTTTTAGCTCATGTGGCTCCAGCATGCAAGTGTCACCAGCTGGCTGCCCTTCATTCGTGCGTGCCGGTGTGCTGATTGTTAATTAGTTCATGGGTCGCTTAAATGGTTGCAGGTAGCCAATGAGGCAGCAGGTGTGTAACTGCGAATCAAACAGGTAGCAAAGATGCTGTGACAGTCTTTTTATTTGATCTTTTTGCAGCTTTCAAGTTTTGTCAGAGATGCAGCACTTTTCCATGTGGATTCAGCCTCTGCAGGGCATGTGATATACGTGTTCATCAGTCTCCTGCCGCTACATGTGGCATTTTGTTTACTCGCCGCTCATTTCAAGTCGGCATAACCGTCGTGTTCCGTTTTGTGTGCTGTGTATAAAATGAGAGGAAACCTCTCCCATCAGGCTCAAAGCAGACCTGAAACATAATCCTGACTAAAAAAATGAAATTACCTGCTTCTACGAGCATTTATAGTTTATACGGAGATAGATAGTGACATCTAATAACTGGTAGCATGTTCAGAAAGTCAGGGCAAAACCAAATGAAATGAGGATGCACTGCAGTCGGGACTGATGCTCATATTCAGATATTAAATATTGTACGACATCAAAGAAGAGCAAATGGCAGTCCATCAAGTCACAAGAAAATGAATTTGCTTATAATTGTGCTCTGTTAGTCTAAACAAAGCAAAAAAATAAAACCAAGAAAGCTTCTGTTTCAGTCTTCTGGCGTCACAATGGCTCATTGATCTAAGAGATTATTGGTCAAATGTCAGTGTGTTCATTTAAGCTGAAAAGCTACACAAGACGATGAAGGCTGCCAGATGAGAACAGAGAGGCCTTTTGTTTTGGTTGGATTCATACCCTCGTGCTTAATTATGTACAATATGACCCACTCACCCATTTGTATGTATGTGTATGACTTTATAATACCGTACAGTTGGGGTTGTGTGCTCATGCGTGTTGGTTAATAGCTGCTGTGCATTTCAGTGCCCTCACATGGTTGCACACATGTGTGAATAAAGGGCCAGAATATGATGATGATGATGATGATGATTAGCAGAGACCTTTGCAGAGATGTTAACTATTCTTTTAGTTAATTAAATTAGGTAAAGCAGCTTCGGGACAGTTGAACTGTGTTTCTGTCTTCAGATGGGAGCCTAGAACAGTTTTAAAGCCACAGATTTTTCAAGCTGTCACTTGCAACCTTGGCAGTAGATGCAATATTTTAAGTATGAAGGAAGGAACACCATCGCTCTGATTAGGAAATAGAGCATCAGGTATTATAATTAATTTAAATTAAGGCCTGTGCTGGAGTTTAAACTCAACCCCACTAACTCAACCTTATTGACAATGAATAACATTTTTTTGTGATCAACATTCAACAGATTTTTTAAGATAATAAACTATCTGTGCACGGTGGCTAAACACAAGATTGCTTATAACCACAGATGACTTTAGATCACTCGCTATTTCTGAGCTATGTGCTTCAAAATCTCACATAGCTCGCTGCGTTGTATTCTGCTTTGTAAAGAAAATGCATCTAAGTGAAGCCGAGCAAGTTACAACTTTTCACAAAGACAAATGAAAACACTGACGATGCAGCAGTGACGATAAAGGCCTAACTGTTAAGTCGAGACCATATATGGTCATTAAGGAAGTAATTATCTTGCATTACCTAAGTTTCATAAAGCATTGATATAAACTAAGTTTACACTGCCTGATGGGTAGAATAACAAAGGAGAGAGTAGATGAATGCTGGGAGGGGTAAAGTGAAGCCTAATGGAGAGTATGAAATTAGAAAAATAATTAATTGGTCCACAGTGGATCTGGGCCTCTTTCCCTCTCCAAAAGAAACCACACAAGTGAATTATTGAGCTACAAGAAAGCCAGTTAGAGAGGGAGTAAAAGAGTGAAGAGACCGTTTGACTCCCAAACCCAAACCATGTCACATTCATACATCCCTGTTAGGATCCCTGCTGTCCCCCAGCAGAGCAGAGTACAGTACAGTACATTAAACCTCCCTCTCACTGGCCTACATACAGCTCACCTTCCCATCAATCTTTCATGCTAACTCCAAAAATATAGAGCAAACCTAATTTACAGTCAGTTAACACACACCCTCCCTGGGTGTGTGAGTGGAGATGTGTGTGTTTCCATGTTTCTGTGAATGTCTGAATTTAGACCAAGGGCTGGGCAATTAGGCCAAAAATGTTATTTACAATAAAAAATATTATAAGTATTAAGGCTGATTTTTGCTCTTTGATGACAGATTGAAGAAACCTGATGGTTATTTGTGCGAACAAAGAATTGATTCCAAACAGTGAATCACTTCACAAATCTGAGGTAGAACATTCAAAACTATTTTGATTTGGAAAAAAAAAAAAGATTAGTAAATCTTGTTTCAGTCTCTTTTCCTCAACAAAATAAATAACTTAATAGAAACATTAAGTGCTATTTCATTCCTGATTCAAATAAAATCTATTAAACCTTTAATGACGATATATTGAACATTTGTTATATTGTTAATGAGGAAAATTATATTGCGATAATTATTATTAATTTATTGCCCAGCCCTATTTAGGTCTGCGCTGGCTTTTTAGTTTTCTCCCCATATACGACCTCATGTGTCTGTGCCTTCCAAAACTGAACAAATCTGTCGGCACAAACATGATTTAATTAGGTGTTTTAGATTAAATTGACTGCTTCGCTAAGGGTAGGGGACCTTCGACGTCATGATTAATTTTTTCTTGGGAGGGCAGTTTCTTCTTAACTGGGGTAAATATTATTTCTACTACACAAAATTATCGTTTTGTTTTCATAATTTTTTCAGACTTTCCAAAAACTTTCTTCCTTTTTTTTGTCTTCAGGATCCTGAAATCTCTAAAATACAATGGAGAGAATTTCTCGGTTGAACTCACAGTTAATAGACATTTGTGACTTGTGATAAGAGGTCTTGAGGAAGAATGATTATGTTATTAAGGGTCTATCAAAATTAAATTAAAACTCATTGCACAACATACCAGAACATGTTCTGCTATCTTGAATTACCCAGCTTGATAAAGCCAAAATGGCTGAAAACATTTGGTGATTAAAAAAAATGCATTAGAGTTTTATGATGTCTTCTAATTTTGATGTGTTTAGATTCACTGTGTGTAAGTTAGAAATTAGAAAGGGACACAAAGCTATACGGTTGAGAACCAGAGCTAATGATCACATATAACATGATGAAATATTCTTTCACCTTCTCCCTCAACTGCTGTAGCTCATGTGTTTTTAGCTCTAGTCTACACATCCAAAGGCAACCAGCAAGCAAAATGTATCTCCTCACATAGATTAAAGTTCACTGGACAAGTTGCTCTTGTTCATACAAACTCCAGAGCAGGTCAGGTTGCTGGTCAGATAATATGAATGGTGAGAAAAACAGTGACGCACAGCACTAATGTCATGAGTTGCATCCTTAGGCTTTAAACAAGGAGATATTTACTTTGCACAGAAACACATTTACAGTATATTAAAGCATGAAACCAATGCCAGAGGAAGAACACTGTTCTCATATTAAATGTGTTATCCATCATGTTGATATAAGGTTTTTCACAAAAGGCTGTGTGTTTTTACTGTAGACAACTCACACATACACTCAGATAAACCAACTGTGGATGATGGTAGTAGTTCTTGACCTTGAGGCGAGAGGATGCGGTTTCGTCCCGGAGGTCTGTTGCCGTGATTGGACTGTGGTAGAATAGCATATAAATTCTAAAGGAATATCTTTCCTCTATCAATATTTACAGCCTTTTTTTTATTAATTACTTTCTATTTACGCTGTGGAGTTTAACTTACAGGAAACCATCAATGTGACTTGTCAGCACTGATCGTTAGTTGACTCTTGTGAAGGTCAAACCAGAAAAACTACAGTATTGGTTCTGTGTTCAAACACGTCCCACGTGCATTTATATTTTCTTGGCTAGTGACTGGCTTGAGTCGTGCAAATAATGAATGTCCTCTATCGGAGAAGCGGAAGCAGAATGAGTGCAGCGGTGTTTTACCACTGCAGGGATTTCTTACACATCAGGGTGAATGATTGGGGGTTCACAGTGTGAGACAGTCACTGATGTTTTATTTATTTAATGACCACAAACATTCGCTGACTTCCACTAAATAATTTTGTATCCTATACATTTTATTGTCAAAACAAATAGTGTCAAGCTTTTGCTCTGTAATTTCTCCCATAGTTTTACTGTCAACTCTCTAAACAGATCATGTTTGTCTATAAATAAAATTGACTCATCTTAACTTATTGATGGGAGCACCAGGTTAGCAAATTTGGCTCATGTACTGCATATTATGCGTTTGCAACCTCTGGGACAACATCTTCAATTTTACTTGAGGAGATAACCGCCTACTGTAGCTGCAATGTGTTGCTTCCTGCACCTCAATTCACTTCTACATTTTGCACCAAGAACGTCCGTGAAATGGACGTTTGGTTCCCAGCATTTATTAACTTTTGTAGTCACCTTGTAGAGCTTTCCTTTGTGGGTGTAAAACGGCCTGTCATGTCTGTGAACCACACAGTACACTGTCATGTCTGCAGATGTGGCTTAAGGCGAGCTCTCAGATGTTCTGATGGTTATCACCCATCAGTCTTAAGCAAGTCTTAACTGACAGTGAGATGTGCACAGCGGATGGTAGTTTATCTGAATATCTCTCTCCCTCTGACACACACACCATGTTCCGGTGTGTGGGGTGCTGTAGTTTGTGTAAAGTAGGTCATGAGGGCAGTGTTGACCATTAAAGCTTCTGACTGTGGCAAGCAGCTTACCTCACTCACTATTAATAGACACACACACACATAAACGTCAAGGCAGGAGATCATAGAGGAATGAATTCGTAAGTTAACATTTAGTCCTGACATACCTTTACTGCACGAGAAAGAATGTGCACATATTAAAATGTTGTTTTCTCTGACAGAGCCAAAAAGTAGATTATACTCTTAAGCTTGTGGCTAATTATCCTCATATTTGGCTAGTGCTCTAACCACCTTGTTGTTTAACAGCTTGAGGAAAAAGAGGAGGAGGTTGGTTTCCTTATTGTGAAAGAGCAATTCAACACAAAAGCTAGTACATCCTTCTCTGCCTTCCTCCCTCTCCATCTATAATCCATTTTCTTCAAGGTTGCACAGGAGCAGAAGAAGAGGAAGAGAAGGCAGAATGAGGGGAGAGAGAAAATAAGGAGGAGGGAGGAGGAGAGAGAGAGGGAGGGAGGGAGGGAGGGAGAGGAAATTGGGAGAGAAAAGAGCAGAGCTGAAGGGAAGCCAAAAAATTATCAGAGAGACTGAGCGGGAAGAGGAGAGGTGGGAAATGAGAATGAAACAGATGGAGGGCCGAGCTGAAGTAGAAAGGAAGAGGAGGGGAAGAGAGAAGAGAAAGGCAAAAAATATGACGAAGGGCGAGGCAGTGCAAAGAAGAGGGGGAGAGAGTGGCTGAAACAGAGGAGGAGGAAGACATGAAGAGAAGAGCCAGAAGGCAAAAGATGACGAGGGCACAGGGAGCACAAACAGAAGCATAAAATATTCGAAGACTGCAGGAGGAAGGGGTTTACATTCTTGTGAGAAATCATGTGGTCCCTTCTATCCTAAATAAGTCAGGAACCCCCCCCCCCCTCCCAAGAACTGCTCTGCTATAGACAGGCACATTCATTCTGCATTATGCGTGTCTTTCTTACCCAGTACAAAACTGAACATTAGTGGAACAGCATTACTTGTTACTATATTTTATCATTTTTCTAAAGGGTGAGTACATCCAGATTCCAGATTGTGAGTGTGAGTCTACTTAATTCACTTTTTCTCTTTCTCAACCTGACATTCTGCACTGTTATACTGAAATAAAAACAAATCAGGGAGCAAGTAGGGACACTGAAGAGAGCAAAAGTCATACTGTGCTGTGCAGGACTTTAAAATCCTTACCATGTGACGTATTTTATTATTTATCTTCTTGAGAAAAAGAAGACAGAAAGGAGTTCATTTGTAAAGTGTTGGAAGCTCAGTGATGTAGTGTCTACTTGCAGCTTAGTAACATACCGAACACATATTGGATTCTAGTTTAAACCAGGTAGCTCTAGCATATCTACAATTAATTTTAAGTTCTTCTGCACAATTACGAATTAAAGGTTCAGTGTGTAAAATTAAGGGGGCTGTAATTGCAGAATATGGTGATCATATTAATGACGTGAAAATAAGAATTGTTTTGTTTTCATTACCGAAGAATGAGCCCGTTTAAATCTACAGAGGGAGAAGGTTCCCTTCCACGGAGTCCGCCATGTTTCTACAGTAGCCCAGAAAGGACAAATCAAACACTGGCTCTAGATAGGGGCTTTTGTGGTTGTCTCGTCCACCATAGTTTCTCCTACATTCGTGAAACCAGAGGGGGAGACAGTGAGGGGTATTTAGTTCATGCTAGATGGGACTAAATCCTACACACTGCTCCTTCAAAACTTCATTTTTATTTCTAACTGTAAATCAATTTATAACCATAGTTTTAAAAAGTGATCATAAAATAAAGTATTGAATTGTATCGCTGACATACAAAATACTTAATTCATCTTTTGACTGATTACTGGTGAACAGCCGTAGTGTGATGTTGCCTCCTGGAAATGAGCATCTTTGTTGTCAAGATGTCAAAATGTTCATTTGATTAGGCTGAAATGTGGCAGAAAGATGGCTTTCTTCTGGTTGTTTGCCAATTTCATTAACACACAACTACATTAATAAACTAAATTTTTAGTTGTGTTTTATCATATTTTTTTATTTACATTTGAGACATCGTTTCCCTGTTAATGTTCTTTTAAATTGGTCCTCAGAATATCTAAAGTCAATAAGCACAACACATTAATCATGGATCATCTTTCTGACGTGACTTATTTGAGACTTGGTTGAGATATCACTGTGAATGATAGATTATTAGTATAGGTGCCATTTAGCCACAGGCGTGTGTAACAGGCGTGCGTAACGACCTGAAGTTGTTGGACGCTGCACATCTATGGGATTATTTTCCTCTCTTTATTCAAGACTGTGTTCTTTCAATTGGAGAGCATGACTTATTGATTTCACCTTCAGATTTTGCAACAATTTCCCTGACAACCCTGCACTCGCACTCAAAAAGCTCTTGCTCGGGCTGACATTTGCTCTGCACAGATTTGCTGCAGTCCAGCTTTGCGCCCTCCACCTTTCCCCCGCTTACATTTTGTCACTTCCTCCTTTGTCCAGCCTCTCTCTCTCTTTCTCCCTACCATCTTTAATTCTTCACTTCTGCTTGGTCACTTTCTCCTCCCCTCCACTCCTCTGCTCCTCTCCTGTCTCTCTCCTCCCCTCCACTCCTCTGCTCCTCTCCTGTCTCTCTCCT
>JAPMOB010242310.1:0-10564 GCA_029875015.1 Lepomis gibbosus
CTTGGATGAGGGACGAAACGTCTTCCAGTATCTTTCAACCAAGTCCAGTTGCTCTTGACTTTAACCTTCGTTGGATAACATGGAAAAGGAGTGTCAAAGAACTGAAATCAACGTAATTTCAGTTCTTAGTGTTTGTATGTAGGTGTTTTAATGGGAATGTGGATCTTTCAGATCAATTTGAGAAGTACCTATGATCTTGTGCCACATTTTATTGTGTGTCATGTAATGTGGGGAACTGGTCTTGGTCTTGACTCGGTCTCGCCCTTTTCTTTTTTAACACCTTCAACATCATGGGAAAAATTTGAATCATCCACTTCTAGACACTGAATATCATGATATTTCTTTACTTCTGGGACGACAGCCATGCAGACCAAGTTGATGCAGTGTGCGGCGTATGGGCTGAGCACTGACAGGCTGACCCCCCACCCCTGCATCCTCTGCAGCAATGCTGGCAGCACTCATATGTCCCAATGACAGCGTCTGCATATGATGCTGAGCACGTGCACTCAACTTCTTTGGTCGACCATGGCAAGGCCTGTTCTGAGTGGAACCTGTCCTGCTGAACCGCTGTATGGTCTTGGCCACCGTGCTGTAACTCAGTTTCAGGGTCTTGGCAATCTTCTTATAGCCAAGGCCATCTTTATGTAGAGCAATCATTCTTTTTTTCAGGGAGTTCTTTGCCGTGGGATGCCTTGTGGTGTGGGAGCGATAACACCAAATTTAACCCACCTGCTCCCTCTTATAACACTAACGAGTCACATGTCACCGGGGACGGTGCCCAATTTGGACATTTTCATTTAGGGATGTACTCACTTTTGTTGCCAGCGATTTAGACATTAATGGTCTGTGTGATGTGTTATTTTGAGGGGACAGCAAATTTACACTGTTATACAAGCTGTACACTCACTACTTTACATTGTAGCAAAGTGTCATTTCTTCACTGTTGTCACATGAAAAGAAATGATCAAATATTTACAAAAACGTGAGGAGTGTACTCACTTTTGTGAGATACTGTATTTGTACACTGTTCTGTATACTTCTTTATGCCCCGTGTACATTTTATTCCTCTTTTTGCAATATAGATTTAAGGGGGAAAACGAAAATCCGATTATTCCAACACCACATGAATGCACCATCACTACAAAACATCAAAAACACACATGATTCGACTATAGGCAGGACTTGACGATTCTGATTCGACTATGAAAATCCTTAGTTGGGGACAGGCCTACAAAGAATGCATGAGATTTTTGTCCTAAAAATACCAATCACTTTTGTGTCTGATTTTGAGATAGAGATTTTGAGAGGCTGACAACAACCAACAAAACCTCCTCACCATTTAAATCAACAACAACATACAAATGTGGTGAACCTGTAGCCATAAACATAGCGACTTCTACTCTGTCTGAGCACTTCTCACTGTGTGCGATATGTATACTGTCAAAGATGTATTTGTATACTTCTATCAGAGCAGAGTGGGGGATTACATTTGAGCCAGCTCCCCTGGTTTCATGTATAAAACAGTGCACTCCATCAACAAAAGACCATCGCTAAAAACCACTGACTCTCCTCCACATCTTCAACTCCAACTGGGAAAAAAAAAAGATGGCGCAATAAGCTTTTCTATCCTCTTTTCTCAATCCTCCCCCTCTCCTATTTTCTGATGTGTCTCCCTCCATTCCCTCCTCCTTCATTCAGTTCCTCCAGCAGTCTTCTCCTCTAACAGTGCCCCCAACGTCACTGTTGCCATAGCAACCCAGGTATTAAGACCGGTTTCTCCAGCTGTGCTGGAGGGAATCTTGGGATATGTAGTGCTGAAGCATCATCCAGGTGTTCCATTAATTCCCTACTCATCACAGCAGGGCTGAGAGGTTAGATCCGTCAAAACAATGTTCCCCGGGAACATGTTTGACCCCGGTCAATAAATAGCAATCCTACGATAAAGCTGAAAGGGATTGAAACACATGCCTAGTGCCAATAAGGCTCCTGTCTTTCAGCTGATGGAAGCAAACTTTATTAAAATGTAACTTCCAGGTTGGATGTGTCACAAAACAATAAACTATTAAAAACTGACACTTTCAGGTGTCCTCCATCATCAGAGAGGCCAGTATAGAAATCTTCTCCTGTATTATGCTTTTTCCTCTTATAAGAAGTCCTTCTTCACAGATGTTGAAGTTTGAGTTTCTCATCTGTGATTTCACTTACCTCTTTCTTCCTCCCTCCCCCCTTTTACCCTGTACAATACATTTCCCTCTTTCCTTCTCCCCTCTACATACATTACCGTCCAGCTTATGCTAATATGGGCTCTTTCATGTCTTCAGTACTAAGGATTTTCTCTAGCCCACGGGTATGTAAAGAAGCCCGCTATCACCGCCAATTGTATTCTCGCCAATCAGTGGCCAATCCTTCGCCTCTCTCCTGAATCCTGTCATAAATGTTGTACCATTGTCTCTCAAAGCAGCCAGTCCGGTCCAAGAAAAGCACCAGATGGGATAAAATACAAATTTGGATTACAGATCCCGCAAGGAATCACATATTCTAGCCAGGTAATGTACAGAAAATCAATTGACACAAGCACCAGAAATATGATGAGTCTAAGTATCAGGACTACAGGAAGTCAGTGATCAAAAGGGCCACAGATGGCTATGGGAAAAGAAAACAATGAAAACTTGCATTTATGTGTAAGCCTTGATAATACTCTAACAAACATCCCAAGGTCATTGTTATCGTTGCACCGTAAATACAGAGATTAGGGAAAATATTATTTACCTAAAAAGAAGTCAAATGAAAAAATATATATATAATCAAAGGATTATTTTCTTTAATCGCCTTTTTATTCTGGGCAAATCTTCTTGTGAATTTTTACATTGTTGTTACCATTAAAGTGAAAGATAGTAATAATTCTGGCGGCACACAACATTTTCAGTAGGATGTACGACACAACTATGGGATTCCCCAAGCAACATTCTTTACGGTGGCCAAGAAATCCAGTTATGTCTCTGCTACTTTAATTCTACATGCCATGTGAAGAAATGCAGGTCTTCTAAATATATGTAGCAAGACACACATACATCAAACGTCAAACTAAATTGCACGCACACATATAAAGAACAATTATTTTATCTCTGATTTGATCCTTATGTTCTGTTCACATACAGGCAGAGGAGCTCACGCAGGCCGAGGGAGGGAAGGACAGACTTATGGCTAAATGTTGGAGACACATTGGCCTATATGTGCATATAAGCAGCATTATGGGTAAATATGGGCTGACTGAACGGTTGGCTGCATCTTTTGTCTCTCTATGGATTCCTTTCACTGTGAGATAGTTCTTTGCCTGACTTTGTGTGATCGAGCTACATCAGGCACACATGACAGGTCAGAAAAGTGTTTGGTTATTGATGTGGTTGGGAGATTGGATGGAGAGATCCGAATTTGTGATCCCATGATCAAATGGCCTAGATGTCAGCCATACTGTGTCTGGACAATACACCATTCCAGCTCCTGAATCTGAGTCAGTTGTGTGTCGGCCCCGCGCAGAGGTTGCCCTTGATAGCTGGCAAAACCGAAATGTCCACCGCTCCGTCTCTGACCTTCATGCACAACAAACCTGTCCACCATTCAGGCTTAGCACTCAACATGCTGACCAGCAGGAAAAAAGAAGCCAGTCCATCAAAAGCCCTCCCTGTGCGATACACTCCAGCTTTTCGAAAGACACCTCTCACAAAGAAATGGCCACCAAACACAACATCACTGACGAAAAAAACAGCAACAAAAGCATTGCGGTTTTCTTTGTTATCCCAAGCTACATGTGTTCAGGGAAGACAAATTAAGAACACAAACACAAAAAAGGATGGGTTGGGTGGCCGCGGTTTCCGAGATGAGTCACCCCCTCTCAGGGCAGTGATTAGCCCTGAGAGAGAGACGAGAGATGATCTCTGGAGCAGAGGTCTCCTCTCGCTCCCATCCAGTCCCTAGCACCTGCCAAACAGCATCACATCCTACAAGCCCTCTCTCTATCAGCTGCTCTCTCCTTCCTGGCCCCTCTGAGGAGGGAACAGCTGAGGATAAACCTGAACCTCTGCAAGTCCCCAACGGCATATATTGGTATTTTGTTTGTTGCATCAATGTGACCAAATCATCCACATTTCTGATACCTGGCTGCGGCTTATGAAGGCAGATCGTATTAGACCATGTAGCACGTGTTTCATTTTTGTACCTGGGGACATGATGTATGGGACTCCATCAGTATGAAGAGAAAAACTTACCTTTTGTAGGCTGGTTGGGTTCAACTGAGTTTTGTCAATGATTTTTATTGCAACCTGGAAGAGACATTAAGACTTTTTTGAACGAAAAGTAAGCACATCATCATTAGAACAGCCTCCATAAATAAGACCCCGAAGACTTTCCTACTGATGTCATTAACACCACCATCTACTTCAACTTCTTTTAACATGTTGAAAAATGTTGCAGAATAAATACTGGACCAAATCACATCTTCAGGACACAAGTAACACCAGTTTTTCTTAGTCATCCATCTCCTCCTTTGCCCCTCCTAATAGACCTCTGATGCCCTGTGTCTCACCTCCTTGCCCGTCAGGATGTGGCGGGCCAACTTGACTTTGGCAAAGTTTCCCTTGCCGATGGTCTTGAGCAGTCGGTAATTGCCGATGTGCGGCTGCTCGTCGGAGCAGGAAGCGATGGAGTTCCTGCACCGGGCGCCCAACGAGCGGCTGGACTGGCTGGTGGCCTTATCTGAGCGGCTGGCCCCCAGCGACACATGCTGGAAGAAAGGTTTAAGGAGAGAGGGGAAGTGGTCACTCACTGTTGCAACGCCACTATCACATAGAGCAGCAGCAGTACGCTGGCAAAACACCTCCAGGACTGCCTGTACACATGGCGCACTGATCATCTCCAGAAGCAAAATGATCTGCATTAGTCCCTTCTGTCTCTGTAAGCTGGTTATGAACTCCACAGAATATGGAGACCATATGCTGTTTTTAGGCAGCAACTAAACAGTTTTAAGGTCCAGGGAACACTGCTGTATTTGCAGAAGTCACTGAGCAGCTATTTGTTTCACAGGTGAGTGCATATTGCAGACATACCAACTGCACATGCGTACAATAAGCAGCCCAGCTTTATTGCCTGATTGTTTTGCCACATCACCAGAATCATTCCACCTGATGTCTGTTTCATACATGCAAAAAGAAGCGATGCTGAGCTGAGCTACATGTGAACACATGCCCCTTATTTCTTGGTTAACACCTGTTGTCCAGCAAATAAACACTTGAACATATTGTTTCCATTATGGCTTCAGGATCATCTTCTTTAGACAGCTCGACCGCTAGAAGATGTCTTTATGTGATATGACTAGAAACAGTATAAGGATAATACTTTCACTGAAATCTGAGGTAGTCCTGAAGCTTTGACAGCCATTAAACAGTTAGCTGTGCTGCTGCTGCATGCTACCACCTTGAGTCTGTACCCTAAAGCTTCAGA
Source organism: Lepomis gibbosus (assembly GCA_029875015.1). Taxonomy (NCBI): domain Eukaryota; kingdom Metazoa; phylum Chordata; class Actinopteri; order Centrarchiformes; family Centrarchidae; genus Lepomis; species Lepomis gibbosus. The sequence continues at coordinate 5,497 of JAPMOB010242310.1, forward strand.
ACGCTGTCGTGCAGCAGCGTTAGAGTAAAAAGTTTGAGTAACAGATCATTTTCAGCCAGGAAGCAAAGCAGAAGACCAAAGGAGGAGAACAACAAAGCTGGATGTATTACAGTATGTAGCAGCTTCTTGTCATGCGACAAACCAAGCAAACATGCAGAGGAGAAAAAAGGAGGAAGGTGGCTGGGGCGAGGAAAACAAAAGGCAATACCAGCAGATAGAGAAATCAGGATATAAGCAAAAAAAATGTGTAGAAACGAATGAGGCAAACAGAGAAGGGGTAAATAGTGGAGAGAGGAATATTAAAGGAAAGAGTAAAAAAGGGAGCAGATGCCGGCACAGTGGTCCCTGGCCAGTCCCAGGCCCTCAGGCATCACACTGCCATCCCCCCAGCATGTCATCTTGCTCTCAGCTTCACACACACAACACAAAAAACACACCCTTAAGCCCCACCTTCAGACACTCCTTCCCATGCTTCCATCCCCGTTCTCACGCCCCACCTAAAGCCTATTTGGACCCTCCCTCTACAAAAGACACCGTAGATATGAATCCCGACCAACAGCACAGGAGGCATACACAGAAAGTCGCGGACTACACTAATCCACCGACTGTAACGGGCACATCAAGCCAAGCCTCACCTGTGCCAACATGGCAACACAACATTTCGCCTGGTCAATCCACTCATCTGTCATCATCACTTAATTGTAGAGTGATGACAGCAGATCGAGATCCATTCTAATGGTAGGAGCGGATCTGCATTCATAATCAATCATGCACCTCGTAAACCTCGCACACTTATGCACATCCAGTTACACACTTGCATACACACACACACACACACACACACACACACACACACACACACACATCTACTGGCTTAACCATCCCTCTGTGCTGAAAGCTCTGCTAACAAACAGATGGAGGTCTTGCTAGAAGTGTTTAGGCCGGTGAAATGACATAATGCAACGTCAATCAATCATGTCACCATTTTGATATACATCAATAGATAGATAGATAGATAGATAGATAGATAGATAGATAGATAGATAGAAAGATAGAAAGATAGATAGATACTGACAGTCATGCATATGCAGACCATGTTATATTCTGTTTGTCTCACATGAATAAATCCCCCTGATTCTTTCCTTACAGCAGGCCGCTACTGTTTTCCACTGTACTGAATGTATGGCGCTGTCTGACACCCACTGGCTGTGGGGTTGGGCGCTTTGTAGGCTGCGCAGCAATGGACTGCACATCATTTTACGCAGTAATCCCCTCGCTTCATACGAACAACCCAGATATTCTCTACACATTTATTTTGGCCTTCTGTGCTCTCGTCCCACCCATCCAATTACTACATGCACGCACGCACACACACACACACACGGGCAGCAGCAGCAGCAGCAAGGAGTATAATGTGACATCACTATCTCTCCATAGCCTTATAATAAGAGGTGACGGCTGGTTTTCAGGCTTTCTGCGCACATCCACTGAGTGTTACCGTATGCGGATGGACTCATTCAGGGCTGTTTGCCTGCCATCAGCTCTTTCCCTGCGCAGACACTCAAGGTTAGCCCATTTTGAAAGAGCCTGTTCTGCTAAAACATCTATCCAGTATCACCTCCAGAGTCCTTTCACCTAACGAGTTCAAGAGCACAATCTACGGCCCACATCTATGAATAAACCCCAAATGAATGCCAAAAGGCCACATATATGAGGAGATATTTTTTAAGGATGCACGATTTATCTTCTGCATGCACACAAATAGAGGCTATAGGCTGTAATTGCACTTACATGGTCTCCAGTACTCCTGTCGTTTCCAGACGGTAATGCAGACCGAGAAGACATGTTCTCTTTCTCCTTTTTCCCTGAGTAAGAATCACGGTGTGTTTGCGCGGATGCTATTTACAGGCTCCACAGACAGAATAACATCTGCATATGCGACCCACCGTCCCAAATCAGTCTGCCTCTTCTCCAACCGGCCGAGCCGCGGTCGAGAGCAGACCTCTGCCTATCATGGCAGCAATGGATATTTGGAGGGGGGGTTGTCCTCAAACAAGCTGCATTTTCCACCATGCACTTTGCAAAAATACGGCCGATCAACGATGCAGCAAATGCAATACAATGCAAAGCCCGAGCATCGAAAAAGTGCTAAAATGCGGTGATGTTTGGCCGGAGCCCAGCGTCTCTGTGGCGACTCTCCACCCCCTGCCTCATATCGCCATACAAAACAAATACGGCTCCTTCTGGATGTGTGTCATCTCCGTTTGTCATAATAGGCTACTGACCGATATAATCTTTCACTTTAACCCCGCGACGCCAATGCAACCCGTTCCCCTTTGCAGCCGCTTGCAGGAAAACACAGCCTTCGGTGCAGCGGGGAAAAAGGCCGAAATGTTCAGAAATCGGTATTCTCGGTCGATAAGATGCGCACCAGCATCAAGTCAGGAAGAATACTCAGAGACCGGAGTTCCGGTCTTCGCTTTTGTAACCTTTATGAATCAACAATGGTTCATTGTAACAGACAATCAGTTACCAGTTTATGAGATACACATTTCTAAATCTAATGCAGTCGACTACAACAGTCCTTCAGTTAAACCTTCCTTCATGAAGGTTCTAACGTTCAGTTTGCGTTGAAACAGGTTTAGAGAGGTGCTGATTCAAATCATTATGGAGACAGAGTTTGTGGAGCCGTAGAATTATTCTAACAGGTGTTTCTATTATTTTGTCCATCCAACTTTTTTTTAACAACATAAGCCAACAGTTAAAAAAATGAATGAAGCCTAAGGCAAAAGTTGGACCATCAGTGGGAAGACAAATGAGTGTATAAAAGTGACTTAAAGATAATGCACTGCCGATTCAGTGTCTAAGCCCCTCAAGCGTGACCATAAGGCTCTTCACCCTCACAAAGGCTGATTTGTTTTGTTGTTTTCTTTTTCTTTTGCATGTAAACAAGCGAGGAAAGAAACATGTTCCACTGCATTGACCACAAGATCAATTAGATCAACTATAATATAAGCAACGTGTGCTTGTATTCAATATTATATTTTTTCATCCAATAATTACACATTTGTGCATTTATTTATTCACTTCAATATATACACTCAAATATGAGCTATACTTCTTCCTTGTGGTATTGTATTTGTTTAAGTTACATTCTCTTGTTAGGTCTCTTTTGTTTTCTTGTAAGTATGTCCATAAAAATAAACCTCCTTCAGGGGTCATGTGATTTTTGAAAACCTGTGTGTTAACATCCTTTATACCATGCATGCTGAGAGAGTCATCACTATCCGTAACCCAGAGAAGAAATCAGCATGTACAGAAGATGAATAAAGGGATCGACACCCCTTTCTCCAAAGCGACCAACGTTCCACTTTTATTTTGGAAATCAAGTTGGTTGTTTTCCTGTTTGATCTATCTAACCACAGTTTATTGACACAGCTGAGATGCGCCACATCAGAGAGGCTTAGAGGTCCAACACAACACAACATAGCGTGGATTTGTGCGTAAATTAGCATAAACTCTCCAAAAATGGCGGAAGTACAGAGCCTCACCATACAAATGTCTCATTCATTTGAGTCTTCTGCTGTTGTGTGATTTGGTTTTCATGATGGGTTGTGTGGCTCCCGCCTGCACAGAGAAAGGAGCAATCTCTAGGGTACTTGGGTGCCAATGTCCTTCTTTCAGATAAAGCAAATCTTTTAAAAAGACATTTTCACTTGAAATGAAACCACTAAAACCCCATGTCTGTAATTTTCTTATGAAAACTTGACTCAAAGACTGGAATAGAATGTTTGGAAATTATTAGGTGTGTAAGAAATATTGTTCATTCAGCATTGCCTCTCATCCACTGCTCTTCAGTCCCTAAAATGATAACATTTCCATGGATACTTTTGTCTTCACTGTCCATTACGTGCTGCCTGGTGTACTCTCTAGACTAATGGCCCTTATTGACTTCCAGAGGTCATCTCTGGGGTTGGCAGAGAGATAGGAGGAGCACGCTGTTATTCAGTGGTTGTAAGTGGTTGGTCCCCATTGGCTTTGTGATGACATATCACAGTGCCACCGGTGATGTAATCTGCATATATGGACAACTGTGCAGAGGCATTGGGGTTGAAGCCCTATCAATTCATTGGGTCTTACAAAGAGGGAAACTCTGGGTCTGAAAAGTGAAGCTAATGCAGAAGTGACTTAAACTTTTATTTTTTCTAATGTCCAGCAGTGGGCGACTTCACTGGTTGCAGTGGACTGCACTGGACAAAATGACCCAACTTCTCACTTGATTTATTACCCCAGTAAACCCCTTCCCAATGAGTTTACGGTCTCCATCACTAGTTTCAAGTCCTCTTTAGTACAACATGATGTTTATTTAGTAAATTATGATCCCATTTAGAGGCAAATAGATGATAAAGAAGAGTATGCTTTAAGGCTGTCTTGTGATTTACAAGTTGCTACCATGGCAACCTGTCACTCAGGATAGAGGCAACTAGTATCCACTGCACTGTGTAGGCTACATTTGACCGTTGAAAAAGCTTTTTTTTAACGGCGCTGCATTTAGCAAACCATGAACTTGTTTTTAAGTGTTGTCTTTGAACTTTGACACTTTCACAGTGTACTTTCAGTGCATGAAATTTGTAACATTGTAACATTTTGGTCACTTCAAAATGATTTGTACCAAAAGAAACTCTAACAAGTCAGCATTTGTTCCAGCAAGTACAGTTTGTTTTAAGCCTGTTTTTTGCCATCTTAAATTAGCATCCCAGTCAGGCACGTGCACACATAGACTTCAAAAGGGGCTTCAGCACCTGCCCTTTTTGTTCTTCAAGAGAAAGTGCCCTTTTTTCTGGGATGCTTTTGTTTTTTAATAAATGAATATACAGTATATTTATTCCTGTTTGCAACATAGTCTCTGTCAAACAAATATATTTATTGGGGAAAAAAATCTAAAATGTAATAAAAATCTAATTTGGAGTTCAGCCCCCTCTCTCGCTCTCTCTCTCTCTCGCTCCTCCTCTCACTGCGCAACCAGAGCGCAGCACACAGACAGACAGCAGCTCCTCCAGCTTCTCTC
>JAPMOB010242311.1:0-16264 GCA_029875015.1 Lepomis gibbosus
ATGGCACATTCACTTTTTGTATACATGTTTTTAATCAAGTCATATGTTTTTCCTCCAATGCCACTTTCAAGTAGCCTATATCTTTAAGAGAGCACATGTAACAATGCAATAATAAGAGTGAATGAAACTCACAATGTTCTTCAGGTGTTTTACCAAGACTGAGAGCTTACAGTCAGAGTAGGAAATGTAGAGCTGGATCTGCGGACGGGCTTCTGCAATAGATAAGCGCATCAGTGCCAGTAAGTCACAGCATAATGTCTTACACTGTATGTGGACTACCATCGGTTTCCTCAAGACATAGCCCAGAATCAATATTCACATTCTAAATATTGGATTCTCCGTGACATTTTTTTCCTTTAAATGTTTTATAATCTTTTTTATACAACATATTTAAAAGCAGAACATTACCTGCCACCACACTATCTTCGACTGTACTGGGTCCATCCAGGAACAAGCTGCACACATATTCATTCTGCAGAGCGAAGCAGGGTTTGCAAGTTAGAGGCAAGTATAAAAAGTCATCACTGAGAGAAATGAACCAGTGAGAAGTGGAACTTACTCCCTTGCACGGTCCCTCAAAAAGCTGTTTTAGGTATTTATTCAGCAGAGACATCCTCCTGCTTGGGGCAAATGACAGCTTATACCAGCTAGGAAACCTATAACAGAGAAGGAGTTAGGACTTGCATCTAATTTATGTCATTATTGTGAAAGAAAAAGCAATGCTTCAAAATAAAAGAGCCATGTGATGTAAGATGGATGTGTACATGTTGTTTTTCACTCACTGAGGCAGTTTGGATTCCATGAAGTATTTCTGCAGGTGCTTATGGATCATCTCAAACTGCACATATGTCATCTCACTGTTCAGAAAACCATCATGAATGGTTACCCTCAGGTCATAGATCTGCATATCACACAAAACAAAGTGTTTCATTAGATTGAATAGTGAGTAAATGAGCGGATATCAACGTTGATATCCCAAGATCCATGTTCAAGCTCCTAGGCACGTGTGCACATTATTAAATTGTTTTATATTTATTATTTTGTTCACATTATTAAACAGCTGATTGCCAGTCCAGTTCTTAGGTAACTGCCCCGCACTATTAAAATCTCTTGGAAGAAGGCAGCTCACAGGAGCATTTCCCCTAAGTTTTAAAGGTCCGTTTGTCTTGAGTTAAGAATGTTAGATGTATACAATAAACTCAAACAGGGGGATACGCCAGGAAAATATAAAAAAATGTTTTTGGGCCTCTGCAAACCTTCACCAGTTTTGAAAACTAACCTCAGGTCTAAAGGCAATAATCCTGGGCCGGTATTTATCAAACTTCTAAAAGTACCATTTTAGTCGTTCTGAGAATTCATGAAACGTACTCCAGCTTTCAAACTTACGTATAAAACCAAGTTAAAACCAAGACCAAATTAGGAGTGAGATGCTTGATAACTAACTTTTGAGCGCAGCTTTGAGCCAAGAATGTTTTTACTCTTAAGTCAATTTTTAGCAGTATTGCTACGAGTAATTCTGAGAAGCTTGATAAAAACAGACAGATCTTACATATACTCCTGATCTTTTACAGTGTCTTGTACAATGGAAATAAATCTTAAGCCAGTAACTTCTTTAGCATACTTTTACTGTTAAATATGTCTTCTGATATACTGGGAAACCTTTTTATTTATACTACCTTTATGTAAATACCTGAATGCAAGATACTTGTCATTGCCACTAATTCCATTACAGGATGAATCTGAGTAACTGGGCAATTATCCGTGCATTTGACTGACAAAGTGCTCCATCTCTGTCTCCAAGCGTTTAACCTGACATCAGCAAGTCCTTTCTGATCAAAGAGCAGTGAAATGCCAACACCCACCAATAACACTCCTCACTAGACTCTGGAGAGTGCGGTAAAGACTTTATAAACAGTACTGTTGCCTAGGAGGCCACAAGTGCCAGCAGACCCAAGACACACACTGTCAAGCTGAGTGCCACGGGTTATTCCTCCCAGAACAAATATTTGTGAACCTGCTGTCAGTACCAGGTGTTTCATTAAGTCCCCTGACAATTAGGATGTTACACAAAGCTCTGTGATGCATTAGGCAAATATTTATCAGTGACATTTCAGTGAACAATGAGGTTAACATATTCTGTCTGAATTACAGCACAGCACAAAGATCAACATGCAGCCTCACCACATCTTTTCCTTTGACGTTGTAGCTCAGGATGACAGCTTCTTGGATGTTGGTGCTGGGAGAGGGGACCTCGTCCTGGTTTAGTGATTGTCGTTTCTTCCCCATAGCCATGCTATGTGTAAAGAAGTTAAACTTGACTGCAACACAGCCCATGCTTTCCTTGATCTTCCTTCATGAGGAGGGATACAAAGAGTTACAAAAATAATCAGATTAATACAGCAACATAAATACAATTTGAGATTTTTTCAAAGAACTACAGAACTTGTTCAGTTAGAAAGACAGATGGTTTGTGTGTTGCGCATTAAATCACTTTGTAAAGTAGGATGTGGCCTCCAGGTCTGTGTCATGCGGTCTGAGGTTGTTCTGGACATACTGCAGGTCATTAGAGTCCTTCAGTTCTGGCATTCCTGCATGTAGCATCTGTAAACAACATGCACACCATGAATGAAAAGATGTTTTATGTCATATCATCTATGCTCATAGATATGGCAGTGAGCTATGGTTGTTAGGGTGGTGGTGTTATTCAGTAAAGGTCTAACCAGCTCCAACAAGCTGAGTATCAGTGCAGAGCGCCTTCTGATTATGTTGTAAGCTTCACAGCAAAGCTCCACAAAGCGATGCAAGCGCTGAGGCTTCTGTCCCCCGCCTGTGATGAAGTGCTGCATCTCAGATGTAAAGATGAATGGTGATCGGTCCCTGGCGTTACAGTGTGTGGGAGAAGGTTCTTATTAATTCACATCATCGTATTTGACATTATACTTTGCTGTATCTCCTCGCTGCTCAAACATAAATGCCACTCTTTTCACTTTCAAAATGCTGCTTGCCTTTTAAAGCTTCCAAACTTCTGTGCATTGCCCATAATCTTGCCAAAGTCGATGTGAAACATGTGTCCACTGTGTTTCAACATGATGTTGTCATTGTGGCGATCACAGATACCTAGGATGAAGGTGGCCACACACCACCCTGCACACGAGTGGATGAAGTTCATCACAGCCTGCACATACACAGTTGAAGAGCAACAAAGACACAAAAGCAAAAATTAATATTCATTTTTATGGTCAAGCAAAATGGTTACGGTATCAAAGATCTTCTAGAGGTCTTAACCTTCTCATAGTCCTCCTTAGTTTTGTTCCACATGTGGAACCATTTCTCAAGTGTGTCTTCTCGAAGGGTGCCACCCAGACCCCACTCCTGATGAATATTCCCTAGAGTCACTGCCTCTGGAACCACTTCCACCAGGCCTAACAACCACATACAATATATTTGGTAAAACATGAATTCACAGCCACAGAGATATGGAACAAGGGAACTATTAATGTATGTTCAAAAACACAAACAAATAAACTGACCCTGAGCTTTGCCAGTAGATAGACACCTGTAGGTGATCATTTGCAGGTCCAGCCCCTCCTGGAGCCAAACCATGTCCATTACACGGACAATCTGAAGAACCAGCATGTCCTGACACAGGTTATCTCCTGTCTGAACAACATATTTAACAGAGTAATGATAACTTTGATGACAAATGTTTACCAAAAACCTTTTTGACTCAGCAAGTCATGTCACAAGCATCTATCCTCTTTGTGCTGAGCCGTTTGTGCAAGCTAGTCTATAGCTGGGCTTTCACCTTGAAGGAGTCAGGGAAAAAGACAATGGGCCTTATGGAAAAATCACTCGTAGAAAACAGATTTATTCCTAGGTGGTCATTAATTTTCTCCTTCCTAATTCTGTTTGAGGTGCAAACGGAATTCTTGAGTGATCCAGACCTGTCATACAAGTCATGCACAGATCTGCTCATCGTCACAGGGGTGAACACACTGGTTTGATGCACTTATTATTCCTTAATCTGAGCAAATTTTGTGTTTAAATATAATTTGTGCACCATATCATCATTATGGCTTGGCAATTTTAGGATTTAAGATTTTATGATTTTTATTGGCATGATTTGTCACAGCAATTCATACATTTCTGACGCACTTCCGGGAGTATCACCCTGTTGCAGTGTAAATCTCAGCGATTGTCACATGAACAGTTCTCATATTAGTCATTAGCATGTAGAAAATACTCTAATGTCTCGTAATATGACTACTGACACTGCTAAATCTGTTGTTTTCCTCTGCTGAATTCTGACAGCAGAATTAGAAGTTCCATGGTGTGACAGTCTTCTTTTTACTATTTGATAGCATAATAATGAATAAAACCTGCCTACAAAATTATCTGAACTGGTATCCTTATATAGCCTTTTTAGATGCGCTGATTGAAGTAATGATAAGGTTTCACATTCATCAGGCTGGAACAAGCAATTTATGTCTAGTTTGTCCAATTAAAAAGATTTTAGTGAATCATTACCAACCTTGCAGATGACACTGACGTTCTTTGCCAGAGGGTCAGAGCAGATGAAAGAGATCCCCAGAGGAGCAGCATTGGAGCTATAGAACTTGCAAGCCTGTGAGTAACATTAAAGGAGTAAACACTCCTCCGAAATGTATAGAACCGTGTGCTTTTCAGATTACAGTAATGATGTAAGGTTGCCATCTGTTGTGTAATATTCTTACGTCCACGTCCAAGGCCTTTACACGGAATGCAGCATCCAGTGGCAGACAACAGCTGATTCCATCTCTGAAGAAGTGATCAATCTTCCACTTTTCTTTCTCCAAAACACTCTGCAGAGGAATGCATCAAATGAAGGAATAACAAAGTGAAATGCATGATTTGCACAGTTAATCATAACAATGGAGGATTACAAGCCAGTGAATCAGCGAGTATGTGAATAAATAGGTAGATGAGAGATCTGTTTACAGACCTTGCGTCGAGCCTTTTCGGCAGTGCAAACACTCTCAGCCACCTCTACAAGCACAGACACTAAGCGGGTTTCAGTTTCCAGCTCCTGCCGCAGTTCCCGGCCACAACAATGCCACAGTGCAGCCCGAACCTTACTGAACCAACTCTGGTAGTAGGGGTCATTGTGGGCGTCCTCCAGCAGCCTACCAGCATGTAAAACAATAAATGCAATGCCATTGCAAACACAAAATTTTAGTTGTCAAACCTGTTCAGTCATAATTGACTAAATCTGAATTAGATTTATTTTTATGCAAACGGTCATTATGTTATCAACATTTTCAGGTAAATGAAACAGACAGTGTTAGTATTAATCCACAACTACATTCCCTCAGTTTGTTGTCTGACTCTGCTGCTCACCAGTACAGTTGCTGCGCAATCCGTATGTTCTTTAGTGACCTCTCCAACAGCAGCATCACCAGAGGCCCATTCAGCTCCCACTCACTCTTCAAAGCCTGCAGGACCATATGATCAAACTGATCAAACTAACATCAAACCACTGAGAAAATCTGCCACCTATCCTCATATTTTAAATCTGACGGCTTAAACCAATTAAACACTGGCTTGGTCTGAAATAAAGACCTCTTTTTATAGTAAGGATGACAAAGAGTGAAGGGTGAATGTGAAGAGTACAAAATGTTCATTGTATTTTGTAATAGTGAAGGACTTTACCTGGACCAGTTGTGGCAGATATACCTCTAACTCTTCATCAGGTATCTGTTCAAAGTAGTGAACTGCAGCCCTCCGCACAGTCTGATCATGAAAACTGAGAAATATATTATGTCAACAAACAAGAAGAAAACTGGATTGTGTTCACAGATATAATTTTAATTAATATAATTTAATTTTTGAATTCATTGTCTCTACACATAGATCATAGATCCTCCCTTCATAGATCATTTTTATGCTTCTCTACAGCTTAATTTCTTCTGTGTGTGTTTTTTTTTTTTAGATATTTATTAATGTATTTATTACCAATTCCACACAGATTTTGTTTTTAGCTTATGACCTTTAATTGTTTGTTGCTAGTGTTTTTTCTTTCTTCTCGTATTTATTGTGTGTGTATATATGTTGGTCTGGTTGATTACATTGAACTGATGTCCTTGCTCTGCTAGAATGCAGAGACCTGGCATAATGTGTTGACAAATGTGCATCACCTCCTTACATGATGCAGATAACCTACTGCAATAATGGCATGGTTAAAACTGAACCAAAACACATCACCAAACGCCATGTGCCTATCTATTTTTGTAGGCCCCTGCAACTTTGCATAATGACTGTGTCCGTAACTTTCACCTACTTAACACTAAGTAGGAAGAGAGCCTCCTCGGGTAGATGGATGGGCCAGTTCTCTACAACAGTATAGATTTCTGTCAGGTCTTCAGGCTGCCACCGGGGGGCGCCACCCAGTAGCAGGTGGAGGAAAGTGCTTGCTTTGTCACTGGAGTATCGCTTACTCCAGAGGAAAGCCTTCTCATTTTTTGTTAGACTGGGGAAGGAGAGGACAGAGAGGAATGTGTTTAGGGATACAGAAAGCAAGAAAAAATAAGGGAACATCCTCCCATTCTTCCTTTAGAAATGAAAATGATGTGTTTCCAAAAATATTAAACTCTGAACGCAGCACATACACATGAACAGTAGTTCCTAATATAAACTGTGTTTTCTTCTACTCACAAGCAAAGGCAGTGCTTCTTCGAGACTTCCAACATTTTCTTCTGTAATTCCTCACAAGGCTGAGTAAATATGATTGAAGCTGGGAGCGCACAGGGCCTTACACACTTCCACTCAACCTGATCCTGAAACTGGAGCTGGGGAGGGATTGGAGGATGAATGAGAAATGAGGTGTCATTTGTATTTTGGCCAATGGGGGGCAGAGTTGTCCAGTGCTACTGACCTGCAGTATAACCCCAATGGCTTGTGTGTGGCAGTCAAACAAGGCAGGGGAGGGAGGAGCAGGCGGCTCAGGCAGTATAGACATACTGAGCAGAACAATCCCTTTCACCAGAGTCCTAGACACACAAAGTAGACTATACATATACTATATGTCACTAATTACACCATTGTGCCTTCCTGAGCTCAGGAAATGGCCAAAAAGTATTGTACAAGAATAGAAAAATAGAATATATTGTAGGAGTAATAACAACAACCTTTATTTAGCACTTAGTAGAAATAGATATACTAAACATAGCTTTAAAACACAAGTTATTTAAAAGCTGTTAATGACTCAGCAATTCTTAAGGCAGTATAAAATCAGTCATCTTTAGTTCAGACCTGTCTCTCAGCCCATATAGGCAGATTTGTGACTCGCGTACAATAATGTTGAGCTCTAAGCCTGCTATCAGAAACCTCTTCTATTATCATTTAGTTGTGTTATGCATTTTAAACTAGTCCAAATATACCAACCATTATACAAAATATTGCCTTACAACCTACCCGTCACTGTACAGAGGTAGTACAGCCCAGCCTAAGAGCTCTGGGCTCCTGCCTCGTTTGGAGCCCTTGAGGCAAAATGTCAACATGCACTCATATGGCAGCTCATTTACTGGAACAGGAAACACCATTCTAAAAAACACACATATACACATAGTCAAGAAACATGTTTCTTTTTTCTCTGCCATCACTTTATGTCATCTCTTAACTAAACTTTTCTTAACTAAAAACCGCCTGGATCAGGTAGTAACTTAAGAGTAATCTTAAAAATTATTCTTCTGAATCCACTTTTATTGCCTTCTCATTGACAATGCACTCATTGTGTGAACAAGGAAAGGCAAAGTTGAATGTAATAAAATAAGTTTCACACAAAGAGACTCTTCAAGATCTTGCCCTTACATGCGGTTGCACTGGATCTTGTTTCCGTATGACAAGGCAGTACTGATGTTTTCAGAAATGCCAGTGTCACAGATCTTTCTTCCTCCATACGTCAACTCACAGGAAATAGAGAAGCACTCAAAACTAAAGATGAGGTAGAGGAAGAAAAAGCAATAAACCCTGTGTTCTTATGGGGGATGTGGTTAACATTTGTGTCTGTGCTCACGTGTTTCAAACTCTGAGTGTGTTTATAAATGCACGCATACTTGGTCATCCAGCTGGGTGGTAGTTGGTAGAGAGCAGAAATATTGAATTGGAGAATTTCAGTGTTCTTCTCAACATCATTGGTTTGCAGGTTGCTGGTTACCTCCTGACCTCTGAAGTTAGACTGGAAGTTGTCAAAAAACATCTGTAGCACTTTTAGTATCGCCCTGTGAAGCATCAACATGGCTAGAATACAGAGAAAAAAATGGGTAGAACTTTACTTTAAGTCCCCCTATTTAGCATTTATAAGCAGTAACCAAACATTTAATAAATTGTTTATAACACATAATGTAGTTGTAAACATATGAGGACAAATGTTTATGTACAATGTGTCAAAAACTTAAAAAACTACAAAAACATTATTACAACTGTGTTTTACTATATTTTTACTACATATCTGTTCATTAAACAAGCCTCAACTTATTAGAGATACATTATAGTGTGTTATAAATCAATTTTTAAATCTTTATACTGCTTATACTGACTGGCACTAACAGTGACACTATAGTGAGAACTAGTGTACCATTTTATCATTTTTGCATCTAGAAAATGCAGCTGCTTTGTTTCGTTGTGGGAATTTTTAAGAGCACATAGTCGATGTTTCACAACAGTTGGATACTCAAATAAAATGGCGGAGAAATTCAATGCATTATATAGTAAATAGGGTGTGATTTCGGACAAAGCTTGTGTTTGTTCACGAATGGCATCCATTTAAATGTATTGTAAAAGTATTTTTCAACAGAGATAAAATTGCTGTGCCTGTTCTGAAAATGGTCATGCAGCACTTCACCAACTGCTGGTTCTTGCCGAATTGCATAATAGTTACGTAGTTCTTGATTTCATACATTAATTGGAACATACTTTAACAAAACTAAAAAAAGGTCAGCTTTCCACTGTTTTTGTTGTCTGGCTGACGCATACGTCATTTCTGCTTTTCCTTATTTCAAATCAACATTGTTTTTGTACCTCCAGTAAGCTGAAATTAATCATGCACAGTCATTTTAGGTATGGAATATATGTGTCATCATACTTTCATTTTCACATTGGCAACCTGTTTATCTTAACCATCCCTGGCTTGCTTCAATCACAGTACAAGCTCACAGACAGCGTTCATAAGTCAGGTATGGTGTAGGGTCTTACAAATGTCTTACTCAATGGATGTCAGTGTGGCCACTTACTGGGACAATTGCCAGCTCCCATTCCATACCACAGGTAAGATTCACTAATATAGTACCACATCAATTACCAACATAGTACCACATTGACTTACAATACTTACAATAACTGTACTGTTAACCGACAGATAGTTAAGACATTTTAGCCTCATAAGACATTTTAATACAGAAGTCTGTCTTTCATTTGATGATGTCACACCTGAAACATGATAATTATAGTCATAATAATGAGGTGTAGAGTCTGTGTATGCTGTTTGTTATGTCACTCTTTCATCCACAATTCATACTTAATTAAAAGAAGCAATACTTTAACAAGTACAGATGTGTGGAGCTACTCACCAGTTTCACACTCATCATGAGTCTGCAAAAAGATAAGGAAACACAGTTTTGTATTTTTGATCAGTGGCATGCGGAGGTATTGTGTCCACTGTCACAACACCTAGGATAGGATTGCACTGCATTATTATACTGATCGTGGCCCCTAATCAGAAGTAAAGTTTCCCAAATGTATGTAATATCCTACCAGAATTATGGGATTTATTCTGTTGAGCATGCCAATTGTGTCCTCCAACTCCTGACACGAGAGCCCACACAGGAGATTGCTGATGGTGCGAACACAGTCCACAAGCATGTTAACGTTCATGCCAAACTACAGACACAATGACAAAAAGTAAGAGAAAGATCAGAAAATCAGTTTAAGATACGTCACTCCTACTGATATGTTTGAATTATCCTGAGGTGGTAAGCCCCACTTTATACATCTTAGACAAATGAATGAGTAATCATAATCAAATAAGGTTGGTTATGGTGTGAGATAATTACATGTTCCCACTTGTTATCCTGTCTTTACTGACCTTGTTTCTCATTAGCTCTGTCACCTCTCTGTTGTAGGTATTGAGCACATCTTGCAGGCTCAACCTGAGAGTGGAGAAAAGGTTAAAAACACAGGAAACCACGAAGCAAAGCTACCTTCCCAACTGATCTCTACAAACAGACACCAGTTGATACATGACCCACTGCAGTTGTGTTTTTTATCGAAACCATTTGTCCAAGATAATGTGTGGTGCAGAAATGTTAGTCATCTTACTTGCAGGGGCTGAAGACACAGGCAGGACGCAGAAACTGGTACAGTTGGCATGGGGCTTTGCCGTCCTCCTCCTCAGAGAAGAAATGTAGTCAATTTAATTTGTTGTCAATTTAATGTGTTTATGAAATGTGTGGTGTTTTAAATGAATGTAGAATCTTAAATAAATGTACACAATGCATGTAGAAGCATTAATTGGCTTTTTATGACAATAAACCTAAGGACACACCAAGTTTACTTTTATTCTATTTCATTCTTGCTGCCTCCTGCCATGACGTGAAGTGTAAACAGAACAAAGTCAAGAACTCAGGGTGGAGTCGTTTTTTACAGCTACAATAACCCTGTTTATAACTCTCTGGCCAGGTGTTTTGCAAAAGCAACATTCCAGACAGGCCACCCCTTCTTGGTAAATAATCTATACTGTAGGCGGGAACAAAGAATGCGGTTGAACTGACTTACATTCCTAGCCAGACGGTGTTTGAGTTTGTTCACGTGGAGCAGTCGGAGGGGGACTACTAAATTAAGCTTGTAGTAGATTTGAATGGTCTCATGCACACCAAGCAGTTCTTCACTAAGGAGAGATGTGGGAAATTGCTTTTGGTGTTGAAAAGAACATAAAACATAACAACATAGCTCATAGACATACTGTTATTTTTCTAGATTATTTACTTACTTTTTGAGATACTCCTCAGAGTCGCACAGTTTTAAAACATAATTCCCACTTGTGCCAGAAGTGAGGTCCAGCAGCTGGAAGATTTCATCAATCAGACTCTGCACTGTCCTGTTCACTGGAAAAAAATAAAAGATTAGAGTTCAGAGTCCAAATACTTCTGCCAACATGTGCAGTGACTGAAGACTTGGCTGAAGTATCCTCAGATACAGTACAACATGTTTGTACAATTTTGAGGTACTAGCGCTGCTACTATACACTTATACTCCACTACATGTAGTTTCAAGTTAGTTTGATTTTACACAAAACCATGTGGTCAACTTATAACATACAAGGCATTATTATAGATTAGAAGTCCTCTGTATATCCACGCAGGGGTTTTCAGTTATGTGGCTGAACAGACCTGCAGAGGATTTGTGCAAAGCTTACATGATGTCATTAAGGAGTAGAGGAATAAAATAATGATATGGCTGTAAATTGTCCTGCAAACAAAATTTACAGGTGAACCTTGAAGCTCAGAAAAATCATTAATTTTTTTATGTGTGCCCAACTCGTTATCCTTATGCACAAAAGATTATTAAAAAATATTTTAGTACCTTGGGAGATCCAGAACTTAAAAAAGGTGCCTTCTTTTCCCCAATAGGCACTATTAGTTTGGATACTTTAAGTACATTTTGCAGGTAACACTTCTTAACTTGATTTTGCAGGAGCTTTAATGGTTAAAGTATTTTACAAGTATTTTAACACTGTGGTAATGCTACTTTCACGAATACGTCTTCCACCACAGCAACCACAGTTGAAAGACTACTAAGAATACTCTACACCTCATTATTATGATTATTATCATCATCATCGTCATCATTTTAGGGATGACATCAAATGAAGACAAACTTCTGAATTAAAATTTCGTAGGCTAAAATCTCTTGATTCTCTGTCGGTAAAAATTATAAACACAATTATTGTAAGTAACTGCGATACTATGTTATTTACTGTTGTGGTATGTTGGTTCATCTTACCTGTGGTGGGCAAGGGGACATGGTTGTTGTCCCACTCAATGGCCACACTGACGTCCACCTCCACCTGTTGCAGTAGGGCAGGGTGAATTCGTAACAATCGACCCCATACTACTCCTGAGTTATGAGCGCTGTCTGCATGTTTGTACCGTGACATTAGCCTGCCAGAGACATTAAAAAAAAAACAGGTTGCCAGTGTGAAAATGAAAGCATGATCACAAATATGTTCCATACTTAAACTTTATGAGTAGCAATATGATACACTGAATTCACTAAATTTTTAACCTACCGTATAATTTCTTACCTACCTCGTAGACCCATCTCATGCATTTTATTTTATGTAAACCGCTACTACTGTAAGACTGGAATTTCCCTTTGAAGATGAATAAAGTACCTACCGACCCATCTATCCTATCATATTTATTTCAGCTTACTGAAGGTACAAAACAATGCTGAGTTGAGAGAACAAAAGCAGGACAAAAGCATTTTTGTCAGTTTGTTTAAATAAGTCACATAGTATAGAGCACATATATATTAAAGAAACTACAACTGTAGGGAATCTAGTAACAAAAAGCTACATTTAAAACTATGATATATAGAACATTTAAATTGTCGCTGTAACTGTACATACAGAGTCATGTCAGAGTTACATGGCAAAATGATAATTTGAAAAATCAACGACTGTAAGTTCAATTTGTCTATGTAGCTTCTAAATTTAGCACTTACTTGGAAGTTACATCACAAAAAGAAGCCAGCCTCTTGGTGCTGCCTTGTGGAGTGTCTATTAGTTTGATGGTCCATGGTTCCTGATGTGGGAAAAAAAAGACAAATCAAACACATTTACTCCGATTTTGCCCCTTTTCATTTGGATCATTTCATTCATACATGAGCTTGTGGTCTTTGCTTAGGGAGAAACTAGAGATACTCACGTGATTGTGTATTTCTGTCCTGGAACGATTCAGTTTGTTAGCGGGCTCAGCAAGGTCACAGGAAAACAGCATTTTGCTGTTTCTGATGGGTACGTGTGTCCTGGGGGGAACAGGAGGGGGTTCCTGGCTCTGCTTTGCAGGCAAACAAGCACTAGGAAGCCTGGTTCTGGGTGCAGGACGAGGGGGATGGACTGGGGGAGGTCCATTTGGGATTTGGGGGTCTATATTCCAAGGGCCTTCTCCTGCATGACTTGAGAGATGTCCTGGGGGTTGGAGTTGGGATTCAGTTGGGGGTATGAGTCCAGCCCAAGTGACCTCATACAAATGTGTCTCACTATCTTTATGATAATCATTAAGATGCATTCCTTGAAGATCCTCACGAAGAGGCATGGGGAGGTCAGTGGCGTTTGCATCTTGTCTCTGGATTGTTTCACGTTTTCTTTGAGGAAATTCCATCACATTCTAGGAAGTTGTACAAGTCCTCTTAGATGTTGCTGTATCTCAGCACGTCCTCACTTCATATCATGAAATAATGCAGAACTATGTAGTATCATGACAAAAAAAAAGTAAAACCAGGATTAGGAAGTAATTGCACTGGTGTATGAGACTTACTGCGGACAGTACAGGTAAGCTCTTTTAGGACTGGAGTCTAACTGAACCTCAGGGTTTACGTTGGTCTAATAATTAACAAGCTTTCAAATCTTAACAGGAAACCTACCAGTGCGCGCCACTATATCTGCTTTGGCACCCTTGTTAAAGTCAAATATGACATATGTCTTCAGTACCACCAGTACCATCATTACATTATACCTTGAAGCCTTAATTTTCAAGATTTTAACCTGAGTTAAATAAAATTTTTGAGTCTCCACATTTCACATTACCAAGGATCTCATATATAACATATGTATATTCATAGTTGACAATTTTAGAAAAGCTCCAAATACCAAACTTAATCTTATAGCAAAGTATTCAGAGCTTTTTTTTTTTAAAAATGGCAACTTACCCTCCCATCCTGTGTCAACGAGGTGACTCCTTGACTGAAGCCATGCACAGCGAGTTAGATCAGTATAAGATCTGGAAGGCTTCCCATGTGTGTTTCCTCAAACTTGCCACTGTCCCTCCCCTCCTCCCCCTCACACAGCTCACAACAACTCTCCCTCTGCTGGAGAAAAGAGAACATTACAGATGTCTTATAGAGATAAGTTAGTTCAAACATCAAATTGACAAAACAATACAGAAACTTTTAAAGTTATTTCTTAATGATTCAAACCATTACTGAAGCAACTACTATAGTAATTATAGTAAATGCTCATACTACTAGAAACCTACAGACTATGTCCACTCCTCACTGTGGAATGTCACAGAACAGGTTGAGGTATGAAAGCACTGTGTTCCTCATGTGAAATGAAATGAAAACAGCAAGAAGGAAATGTATGTTCACGTACTCTACATATGACACATAAGGTAAGGCACTTTTTTTAGCTGAGGAATGTTTTTGACTTTATAGAAAGAGTCCTTTGTACCATCAACAGCTTGCTAGTCAGTACATTTTAAACACTAAATACCTATAACAGTCCTAAATACTGATTCTTAGATTATAAATCTCTTGTTTGATCTGTTTGACGCTCCATAGCAAAAACTACTAAACTTTCTGGGGTTGAGAAACGTGGCCTTTTAGTGGGAATGACAGCAACTGCACTCTATTGAATGTGTCACAAAGGTGTCAACTGAGGTGAACGGAGCAGAAGGGTGTATGAGGCAGGAGATCAAGCAGAAAGAAATGCAATTCAACTATACAACTGCCCACATTTCACCTCTAAACCCCAAACCTGGATATTCTGGTTACTATGCACTCATCCCCTTTGTACTACTCATGCTGATTGGATGTGTTGTGGCAATGGTAAGAATAGTTCTGCATAGTTTAATTAAAATTATAGGTTTGCATTTTAAGTTTTATTGTTTGGCTTCTCTATTTTATATCAGGTTTTTTATATCAGGAGGAGATCAAGGTAAGCTGGAGTCTGTAGTTTAAGCTGTAGTCAATTTGGTATCTTTTATGTTCGGTCACAAGTTGATTTCTATTTTGTATGTTTTGCTTCAGATCACATGAGCTTCGTCACAGGCTGATTCCTCTGTACAGCTACGACCCAGCAGAGGAACAAGACAACTGGTGGGATGCTGGCAAGAAGAATGAGGAGGACTTGGCTGTGAGAAAACCTCTAAAACTTTACTTATATCATAATATACCTCTATTTTATATACATGGGTCAAAATTTGAACTCATCCACAATTTTCTTTACAGGAACCTTTGTACAAGAAGGGAAAGCTTTCCTTTTTTAATAGCTATGGAATATGAACAAAGAAGAAAAGAAGAATGTGCCCAGTTGAAGGAAGACGTCTTCTTTTATATTTTATATTGCATACTATGCTAGCCATGCTATACAAACCCCCCCAAAAAACATGAAGTGTAAAACCAATATCTGGGTGAAATATAACAGCTACTAGCTTGACATCAAATAATTATATTTAAATTTCTGTACTAAAAGACTGTTCTGTAAGTGTTTTGAAGTATGAGGCTATATACTATTTTTGGGCAATACTAAACAATTTAAATTGTTTTGTGTATGTCTAAAATTATTTATGAATTAAACTGAAAAAGCTTAAAAGACACACCTGTTTCTGCTTAGTAATCAGACGGTTAACTGGTGTTTGGACGTTGAAGATGGGATCACAAGGAGAGAGCAGGTGAAAAACTCACAAACACAAACTGAAACTAAAACACCTAACTGCTGAATGTGACTAATTACATAAAAAATACTTTTCCAGTCTTTACCATTGCTGTTTAACTCTGTGTGTGT
Source organism: Lepomis gibbosus (assembly GCA_029875015.1). Classification (NCBI taxonomy): domain Eukaryota; kingdom Metazoa; phylum Chordata; class Actinopteri; order Centrarchiformes; family Centrarchidae; genus Lepomis; species Lepomis gibbosus. The sequence continues at coordinate 15,818 of JAPMOB010242311.1, forward strand.
GGATTTACATTAGTATGGACGTTCGTCTATTGGTGCCCCAATGGATCCTGATGTCCGTCCTGTTAACCACAGCTCTGGTCCTCCCTGCTCTGAGCCTGGACAGTCTGCTGTGTTACTACTGTCCTCTGCAGCACAGAGACAAATCCTGCCCCAACATCACAAGCGAGTGTCTGCCTAATCAGCGCTGTTCCAGCTCCAGAGGTCACTATGGCTCCCTCCACATTCTTTCTGCTCAGGGCTGCGTGGACACTAAACTCTGTGGCTCCCATGAAACTATCTCTTATCGGGGGGTTAAATACACAGTCAGCCACACATGCTGCTGCAAAGACAAATGTAATAGCCCGCCAAAGTCTGACACCAACCTGAAGATGCTATTGGGGATGACAAAAGGCAAAAAAGATGAACCTATTGTAACTAATGTTCTTACAGAGGACCCTTTGGATTCAT